>CAUYQG010213456.1:0-25578 GCA_963574415.1 Tarsius wallacei | reverse complement strand
GCCCGGCTAATTTTTTTGATTTATTGTAGAGATGAGGTCTCACCAAGTTGCCCAGGCGGGTCTCGAACCTGCGGGCTCAGGCAATCCACTCACCTCAGCCTCCCAAAGCGCGGGATTACAGGCTGAGCCACCGAGCCCGGCGTGATTTCTTCTTTGAGCCATTTGTTCTTTAAGAGTATGTTGCCTAATTTCCACAAATATTATTGACTTGAAGCACCATTTCATTGTGGTCAGAGAAAGTAATTTGATAATTTTTAAATTTATTGAGACTTGTTTTGTGGTTATTCTGGATTTGGCCTGTTCTGGAGAATACACTTAAGACTGTATATTCTGCCATTGTTGGGTAGAGTGTTTTGTATATGTCTGTTAGATCAAACTGGTTTATAGCATTGTTCAAGTCTTCTATTTCATTACTGATCTTTTGTTTAGTTGTTCTATCCTTTATCAAAAGTGGGACTGTCTTGATGGGTATGCATATGTTTATAATTGTCATTTTTCTTGATGAATTGACTCTTTTATCAATATATAATGTCTTTTTTGTCTCTTGTGACAACTTTTGCTTTAAAGTCTATTTATCTTACATTAGATTAGCCACCTAGCTCTCTTCTGGTTGCTATTTGCATGAAATATCTTTTTTTCATTATTTTACTTTCCATCTCTTTGTGAATCTCTTATAGGCAGCAAATAAATACATCATTTATTTAACCTGTTCTGCCAACTCTGCTATTTAATTAGAGAGCTTAATCTGTTTACATTCAAAGTAATTATTGGTAAGAAGGGTTTCTGCCATTTTGCTATTTGTTTTCTATATGACGTATCTTTTTCTTCTTCAATTCCTTCATTATTGCCTTCTTCTGTATTTAATTAATATTTTTCTAATGTGCTTTTTTAATTTTTTTCTTATCTCTCTTTCATCTGTTTTTAGTAATTTCCTTAGTGATTATCTTGGGGGTTAAAATTAATATATTATACTTATAACAATCTGGTTTTAATTAAAACAAACTTTATTCAATAATATATATAATTCTATCCCTGTACTTTGTAGATGTGTGCTCATTAAAAATTGTTGTCTTATGCATTTGTCTTAAGTCAAATGAGGAGTTACAAACTGAAAATACTATAATACTTGTCTTGATATTTACCCATATAGTTATCTTTATCAATGTTCTTTATTTTTTCATATATCTCCAAAGTATTATCTAGTGTCCTTTAACTTCACTCTAAAAGACTCCTTTTAGCATTTCTTGTGTAGGGCATGTCTACTAGCAAATAACTTCCTCATTTTGTTTATCTGTGAATGTCTTTAAGTTCCCCATTTTTGAAGAATAGTGTTGCTAGATATAAAATTTTGGTTTACAGGTTTTTTTCCTTTCAGTACTTTTTTCCACTGTTTGTTCACCTCCATGGCCTCTGATGAGAAATTGCTAATTTTATTGAGGATCCTTTGTATGAGATGAATCACTTTTCTCTTGCTGCTTTCAAGATTAACTCTTTGTATTTCAATAGTTTTATTTTTATGTGTCTCAGTGTGCATCTCTTTGTATGTATCCTGCTTAGCATTTGCTGGGCTTCTTGGATGTGTAGAGTCATTTGTTTGATCAAATTTGGGAAGATTTTTATCATAATTTCTTCAAATATTCTTTCAGCCCCTTACTATCTCTCCTCTTTTCTGGAATGCCTTTTATACATATGTTGGCACACTTAATGGTATCTCACACTTTCAGGCTCTGTTCATTTTATTGTTGTTTTGTCACTTTTTTTTTCTTTTCAGTTTTTCAGTTTGGCAGACCAGATAATTTCATTTTATCAATCTTCAAGTTCATTTATTCTTTCTTTCTGCTAAAAAAAAAAATCTATTGTTGAGCCTTTCTAATAAGTTTTTCATTTCATTTATTGTAATTTTTAGCTTCAGAATTTCTATTTAGGCCCTTTGTATAACTTCCATCTCTTTATTTAAAGTCTCTATTTGGTGAGACTTTGTTGTCTTAGCTTCCTTTAGTCCTTTTTCTTTGATTTCCTTTAACTCTGTGATCAAATTAAAGAAAGTTGCCTTAAAGTATTTGACTATGAGTCCAATATTTATACTTTCTCATGAGCATTTCTGCTCATTTTCCCCCTTTGAGTGAGCAATAGTCTCTTGCTTCTTTGCATGTTTCAACTTGGTTTTGGAAATTTTGAATATCATGATGATTCAGGGAATTAAATATCTCCCATCTCCAGGATTTTTTGGTTATTGCTTCCTGAGGGTTACAGTTGTTTGTGACCTTTCTAAACTATTTTTATAGAGACTGTATTTCTTATCATGAATAAACTCTAAAGTCTGTATTCCTTTAGCTTTGTGGAGATTTCAACTAGTGGTTTGATAGGGATTTTGTTAAATGCCTGGATTAAAGTGTAATAAGAATGAGGATAACACGGCCAAGCTTGGTGGCTCGGCCTGTAATCCTAGCACTTTGGGAGGCCGAGGAGAGAGGATTGCCTGAGTCCACTGGTTCGAGACTCACCCAGGTGATTGGCTAGACCTTGTCTCTACAATAAATCAAAAATTAGCCAGGCATGGTACCGTGCACCTGTAGTTCTGGCTATTTGGAAGGCTGAGGTGGAAGGATCGCTGGAGCACAGCAGGTCGAGGCTGTGGTGGCCGGAAACATGCCACTGCCCTCTAGTCTGGGCGACTGAGTGAGACTCCAACTCAAAAAAAAAAAAAAGAATGAGGATAAGAAGAAGGAGAGGAGGAGGAGAAGAAGAAGAAGAAGAAGGGGACGAGGAGGAGGAGAAGGAAGAAGAGAAAGGAGAAGAAGAAGAAAGAGGAGAAGGAGGAAGAAGAATAAAGACTGTGTTGGATCATTTCTATTTTTAGCCAAGCCATTAATAACTCTGCCTTAGCTTTTACTTCCTGATTGCACTCAGCCTAAAAATCAGTCAGAGGTGAAAATGTATGGTTTCTCAAGTCTTTTCTGAGTATGTGTCCTGTCCTGGGTGTTTGCATGTCTTTCTAGATTCCCTAGTATACATGGAAACTTTTCAGAGCCCCCATCCCTTCCCCAAAATCTCATTCTCTAGCTTTTTTTTCCTGGACTTTCAGTGTGCCTAACTTTTTATTTTATTTATTTATTTATTTATTGCCCTAGGCAGCAGAGGCTTATTCTTTGAGTCATAGACTTCCAAGTGAGGTTTTTTTTTTTTTAAAAAAAACAGAAGACTCTTTATATCAGTCCCTCAGGGAAACCCTGGTTAGGTCAAAACAGACAAACGCAATTCCTTAGGAACAAGATCTTGTCTGCTTCCTCTGAGACCTGGTGTCTACACTGGGAGCATGGGCTGCTATCTTGAAAATTACCACCACATCAGAAAAAAAGAATAGGTTATGTTCAAATACCACAAAGATTTTCTATCATGTTTCAGTGACTTTTTTCTTGGTTAAGTGTTCACTTGATTGCTATACACATTTGACTATCTTTCAGAGTTATAGTAAGGTTAATTCTGATAGTTTTTGCAAGGTTTTTTGGTGTTTCTGATGAGAGATAGACCACAAGAGTTCCCTACAACACCATTTTCACTGATTTTCTATATTTGCCTTTTGAATCATGACTATATTACTTCTTCAAAAGAATAACTTATTTTTTTTAATTTTAATAAAGAATAGGTACTTATTAGTTAGGGTCTTATCACCTAACATCCAGGCACTTTGGCATTTGGGTCACATCACATAAATTTTGTCACCAAACTCTCATTTACTTTCACTTTAGACAAATACAAGAAGAGTACTCAAGAATTGCTATGTTAGTTCAGGGCTGACACCAGTCAAAACTTGGAAGTGCTGACTTCACCTCCCAGTAGACATTCTATTCCTCCTCTAACCTTCTCCATCTTTGTTCTTTTTTACTCTCAAATCTAAGCCTAACGTTTCACCTTTTTTCTCACCACCTTCCATGATGAAATAATACTTCATACTGGTTAAAACCTGTTACTTCTTTAAGGGAATGAGTAAGTTTCTATTCCATAATTTGTCTTAAAATGTTGAAATTCCAAGATGAGGTAGTACACAGGTGTCAATTTACTCGCAAATAAGAATGAATGATGCTATTTTTGTTTTTCTTTCCTGAAAGCAGGTTCTGAGGATCAGAGAGGGGAAGGGGAATACAGGAGGAATTGAGATGCTTTGAGAAAAAGACAAGAGCAGCAAAATATGTCGCTATTGGTTAAGCATCACATTATAATTTTGTCCAAGTCAGTGCTACATAAAGTGTAGTCTGTGACTCAGTAGAATCGTCTTTGGGTTCATGGACCCTCTCCCAGATCTCAAGTGCTAACTCAAAATCTTTAGGGACAGGCGGGAGCAAGGCACTAGGAATCTGCCCACTTACTAGCTGTCCAGGGGATTCTTACATGTGCTAAAATTTAAGAACTATTAGTCAAAATTATGCTTATTGAATCTTTCTTGCTTGTATACAAAAACCAATAATATTCCCTTGCATTTCTCTGTCACATTACTATTTACAAATGTTTTTTAAATAGACAATGATCTTATCTATTATCACAAAAGTCCCAGTATTGTTTTCCCTTTAAAATTTGCAAAACTGAGTTTCAGAAGGCTCACATGACTTTTCTATACCGAACATTCAAATATAAGCCTCTTGACTTCAAATCCAAGGTTCTTTCAATTTTGTCTGTATGCAAAAAAATTAAATAAATAAAAATGTAAAAGAACGCATCTTTCCTAGTGTAGTTGCTCAACTTTATCATTCTTTTTTCATTCATTTATTTATCCACCATCAATTACTTTACACGTTCAGCAAATATTTATCAGTGTCAAGTCATGGTATGTGTATATCCAGAGCATCTATAAATATCTAAACTGCAAAGATGATGGCAATTTTTATTTATTGATTTGGCTGCAGTGATGCACTTTTGATTATGTATAATTTTATTATACACATTTTCTGTAGTAATCTACTCACTAGGTTCCAGCCCTTTTATGGTTGGTTAGCCTAGTAGTTTTCCAACACTGTTGCCTATTAGAATCCTCAGAGTCTTTCAAAAATCCTCAAGTACAGGTCTCCCTACTGGCCAATTCACCAGAATCTCTGGAGGCAAGACCCAGACATAGTATTTTTCAAGCTGTCCAGGTGATTCTAACATACAGTCAAAATGGACAACCAGTAAATTTAAGAATATAAGCCTGATCCTAATGCCTTCTAAGAAAAGTTTTCCTATCATGTAAGTCTCATTTTGAAATACCTCAGAGAGAGAGATAGAGAGAGAGAGAGAGAGAGAACAAATAGAGAGACTAAAATAGAAAAAGAAGTTGGAGAAGGGAATGGGAGGGTTGGGATATATCCTATCCTCTAAAAGTCTTACTTTGTCAACTAAATGCAGCCATCCACTTTGATGGAACTGAAAATGAATACCAGTGTGAGCCAAGCCAGAAGGGGGAAAATATGCCTTTAGTGTTTAAAATTCTTCAGCACACAGGCATGTACATGTTCCATTTAAGACAAGTCCATCTTCAGTACTTCTCAGAAGTATATATCCAGACAGATAAATATAGTTTGCAAATTAAATGTTCAGTGTAAAGTCTTGGTGGTGTCTAATAATTTCTTTAAACTATTTTAACTTAAATTAGTTAAGTCAGTCAGATAAGGACCATTCTGACTTGAAATTTATTTGCCAGATAAGTCATACACTCACGGAAGTATGATTTTCTTTCACTTACAACATAAACTCCTTCCCCCCAGCTCTCCATCGATTCCTTTCCTATGATGTTGCGTTTTCAATGTCTGTAATATTTTATGCATGCCTCTGAATGGTTGCTTATGGAAGTGACTTCAGGGTCAGGAAAATCTAAGTCTGAAAACTAGCTTTCTCAATGACTGGTGGCGTGACCTTGAGCTGTTTCTGCATCTCTCTGAGCCTCAGTTTTTCCACTTATAAAACAATGATAGTAATACTTTGTAAGGTTACTGTGAGCATCTAAGGCAAAATATTTAAACTACTCAATGCCTGGCACATTGAGTTTCCTCTGTCCCACTGGTCTTAAGCTCTTTCATCCTTTTTCTTTTTTTTTTTTTTGAGTTGGAGTCTCACTCTGCCACTCAGACTGGAGTGCAGTGGCCGCTCCCGACCACCGCAGCCTCGACCTGCTGGCCTCCGGCGATTCTTCTGCTTCAGCCTTCCAAGTAGCTGGAACTACAGGTACGCGCTACCACTCCCGGCTAATTTTTTGATTTATTGTAGAGATGCGGTCTTGCCAAGTTGCCCAGGAGGATCTCGAACCCACAGGCTCAGGCAATCAACTCACCTCGGCCTCCCAAAGTGCGGGATTACAGGCTGAGCCACCGAGCCCGGCATCCTTTTTCAAAGCATCTTCATCTTTATTATCTCATGTAATTTCCTCACATGGGAGATAAGCCAGAAGTTATCTCTAGGTCACAGAAGAACAAGCTGAAGTGCCAGACAGTTAATGGGATGAATTCAAGAGACAATTATTCATTCTCTTCATAAAAGATGCTTAGAAAGGGAAAAACAGAGTGTAATTGGGAAAAACAAAACAAAACAAGCAGAAGAAAAAAACAACACAGGACTAAATGCAGTCACCCACTTTGGTGGAACTGAAAATGAATACCAATGTGAATCAAGTCAACAGGGGGGAAATATGCCTTTGGTATTTAAAATTCATGTAGCCAAATGAAGAGTGCTGCTGTGTTTGGGTAGCAGGATAGTAGGTGATAGTTCTTTTTCTTTTTTCTATTTTTTTTTTTTTGTTTAACCTTGTTGTCTTATCCCTTCCAGCATTAAAAAAAAAAGTATAATGCCAGAAATGAGATGGTATGTGTGTATTCATATTTATGTATAAATACATATGCCTTCCTATAATTTACTGCTATGGATTTTTTTCTAAATGGAAATTACGAACGATCCCTGATTTGGACATTCTCTGGAAAGAAGAAGAACTCAAGCCCCCAGCCTAGCTTGATGACTAAATTTCCCCCAATTCAGAATGCCTGAGGGCAATGGGTATCTAGAGAGGTTAATATAGTATTGTCGTGTTTTGCTGCATATTAAAAATCACCTAGGGAGCTTTTAAAAAATCCCAATGTCCAATTCTCACACTAGACTGAAAGAATCAGCATCTCTAGGAATGAGATGGAGATATCAGTAACTTGGAAATCTTTCCTAGTCATTCCTACCCTGTAGCTGATCTGAAAGCCAGGGCCCGTGAGCAATGGTTCTGGCACAGTAATTGCGGGATGGACTGAGATTCTACATTTCTAACAAGACTGCTTCCCAGTGATGCAGGTTCTGTTGGTCTTTGGACCACACTGAATAACAAGGCTATAGGGAAATTCAGCTCTGCCTTCATTTTGGAAGTATTAACATAGAAGTTACAAAGTGCTTTGGGGTCTTGCTTTATCAGTTGTAAAAATGAATGCCGGATCATCTCTGAGCCTACTTTGCCACTCCAAACTTTCATGTGTATTACTAGCAAGACCAGGAGTTTCTTGTGTTCCACAAGGGGTCAGATCACTGCTGCTTCCACCCAGCACTTGAACATTTGGTTGTGAGGCTATACAGACTGACTCCTGCTCCCTATGGGGCAGAGTAAGGCAGGGCTACCTAACCCTCTGTGTGTCTCAGAATCACATACAATGTTCCTTTTCAGTGTTCTTGAGTCCCATCTGCAGATATTCCGATCTCATGATCTAAACTGGAGCCTAGAAATGAGTGACATTAACAACAGTAATAGTTAACGCTTATTGAATATGTGCTGTATGCAAAGGACCGTTCTGGTCATTTAAAATCTTCATAATGACGGACGCAGCAGACAGTGGACACTCTGGCTGTTGTCTTGCTGCTGTTCACAGTGTCTCTTTCCTTTAATAAATCTACCTTTCTTAATCCAAAAAATAAAATAAAATCTTCATAATGATCCTATGAGATAGAGACTGGTATCATCCCCAATTGAGACATCAGATGGAGAAACTGATATAGAAGTTAAGTAGTCTGACCAAGTTCACACAGTATAGGAAACAGCAGACATGGGATTCTACTGTGAGAAAATATGGCACAATGAAATAGTTAGGTCCTATCCTCAAAGAGTTTCTAATTAGAAAAAGGAAAAGAAGGAAAAATAAAAGCAAGCAGTAATAAGCTCGTAGGCAGCAGAGTTGAGTTTCATAACCTGGGAGGTTGGCTCCAGGTCCCAGGACTTTGACCCAGCTTGTTCTGACACAAGTGGCTCCAAGATCACACTTTAAGTTTCCATTTATAAGTCTGCTGAGCCTGCAGACTGGCTGCATGGGACTTTCTGAGGAGTTTTTTTTTGTTTTTTGGTTTTTTTTGAGTTGGAGTCTCACTCTGTCGCCTAGATTGGAGTGCAGTGGCCGCTCCCAGCCACCGCAGCCTCAACTGCTGGGCTCCGGCGATCCTTCCGCCTTAGCCTTCCAAGTAGCTGGAATTACAGGCGTGCGCTACCACACCCAGCTGATTTTTTTCTAATTTATTGTAGGAATGAGGTCTCACTAAGTTGCCCAGGCAGGTCTCGAACCCGCGGGCTCAGACAATCCACTCACCTCAGCCTCCCAAGGCGCGGGATTACAGGCTGAGCCAAGGAGCCTGGCTCTGAGGAGCTTTTTAAAAGGACAATCTCCTGATTCCTCCCTGCCTATATTTTGACTCTTTAGGTCCAGCACGAAGTCCAGGAATCTGCATTTCAACAATCATACCCTCCCTCCCCCCAAGTGATTCTGATGCACAGCCAAATTCGAGGATCATTGGAAGAACAGGACTTAGAGACTGGCAGCCTGGATTTGTTTTCTACCTCTGCCACTTAACATCTCTGTTTTTACTCGTTCATTTTGTTAACAACTAACAAATATTTGAGCACCCACTCTATGCCTATACTGGATGCTGGAGATTTCACTGCAAACAAAACAGACAGAAGTCCATTTCTTCACGGGGTTTACATTCTGGTTCATCAGAAGGTAACAAGTGCAATGGGGGTGGGGGCGAAAAGAAGTGGCAAGGGGTCAGGCAGATTGTAAATTTAGAGGTACCAGGGAAGGCCTCATTGCGGAGATGACATTTGAGTACAGATTTGAAAGAGAGGGCTGTGGGAAAGGTGTTTCTGGAAGAGGGAGCTGCTAGGGCACAGACTCTGAAGTAGGAGTGTGCGTGGCATGTTCAAAAACAGCAAGAAGGTCGGTGCAGAGGGAACCGAGTGAATGAGGGAGAAGGAAATAAAGTCAGAGAGGTAACAAGGAACACATGGTGTAGATTATAGGCCACTGAAAGGACTTTGACTTTGAGCGACATGGGAAGCCACTGGAAGGCATTGAGTCAAGTCATCTGATCTTACGTTTAAAAGAAGCCCATAGCCGGGCTGGGTGGCTCAGCCTGTAATCCCGCGCCTTGGGAGGCTGAGGTGAGTGGATCGCCCGAGCCCACGGGTTTGAGACCCGCCTGGGCAACTTGGCGAGACCTCATCTCTACAATAAATCAAAAAATTAGCTGGGCGTGGTAGCGCGCCCCTGTAGTTCCAGCTACTTGGAAGGCTGAGGCGAAGGATCGCCGGAGCCCAGCAGGTCGAGGCTGCGGTGGCCGGGAGCGGCCACTGCACTCCAGTCTGGGCGACAGAGTGAGACTCCAACTCAAAAAAAAAAAAAACAAGCCCATGATTGTTGGGGTGGTAATAGACTGTAGTAGGGTGGGCCAGAAGCATGGAGATTGGTAGGAGGTTATTGCAATGACCCAGGTAAGAGATGGCGCTGGCTTGAACAAGGGTGTCCATAGTAGAGGTGGTGAAATGAATATATTCTGGATATGTTTGGAAAGTAGAGAAAACAGGATGTGCTGATGGTTGGGTTATAAGAGAAAAAAGTCAATGATCTTCTTTAGTAAAATGTATTTCAATCGTTGACTCATTTTAAAGGATATTAACTGGTTACTGTGCAAAACTTTAGGAGGTACGTTGGTCAACTAGACCACCCCAGCGTCGACCTGCTGGGCTCCAGCGATCCTTCTGCCTCAGCCTTCCAAGTAACTGGGACGACAGGCGCGCGCTACCACACCCGGCCAATTTTTGTGATTTATTGTAGTAGATGAGGTCTCACCATGTTGCCCAGCCTGGTCTTGAACCCGCGGGTTCAGGCAATCCCAAAGTGCTGGGATTACAGTGCTGGGATTACTGCGCCCGGCCGAGTACCTGTTCTTCAGGAGTTTATGTTCTAGCGACACGGGCCCAACATGTACCTAACTCTCTAGGTTGCTATGACAATGAACCTGGTACACAGTAGTGCCCAGTACATGGCAGATGTGACTATTATATAGTATACTTAGCATTCAGCAATGCTTGGAGCCATTTTTGGTTGTCGTAAAGGGAGGCAGAGAAGAGGGATCTGCTACTGGCATCTAGTGGATAGAAGCCAACCAGGATGCTGTGTACATAGGACAGCCATCCGCCTCCCCCCCAACCCCCACTGAAGAATTATCCAGTCCAAAATGCCAATAGAGCCTGAGGTTGAAAAACCGTGAGATGAAGAAAAGATAAGTTAACACCCCAAATCATAACCATGTGGTCATAAACAAAACTGGTGGTTTCGGAGGAAAAGTGTCCACATTCTAACAAATGTTACGGAACCTGGAAGGACGTCACCAAGTCACTAAGAAAAGAGGATACTCAGAGGATCAAGTGCGAGTTGTCCTAGTGTTTGTTTGTTTGTTTCCGGAAATGGCCCTCTTTAGAGGCAACCATCCGTTCTTTCTGCTGTCTTCACCAAACGGAGAGAGTGCTTTTTCTTCTTGTTTAAAAGTCCAGTTTGCCTAGACTGGGGTGTGGAGTGTTCTCAGAGCATGGAAAGTCTGTTTGAAGGTGTTTTATTCTGGGAAAATTAATGGGCAGACAATGCAAAAGAAAAGAGACAAATTGTTCTTTGGGTTCCAAATAAATGCTTGTTTTCTGACACTGCCTGAATTTAAATGGTCCTCAGTTTGACTGTGAAATTAACACTTCTTTGAGGTTAATTGTGGGGGTGGGGTGCAATTCACACCACTTCCAGAGCTATTGTCTGTCTGGAATGCAGAGGGAGCAGCAGCGGGCAGGGTACACTCTGTAATCCACACTTATTTCTGCCTGGACCAGCAGCTCCTTCGTGTCCCTAGAGTCTTTTGTGAGGAGCTGCCTCATTATTGAGTGCATGGATTTTGCATGAAGGTTGTACAACTCATCATTACAGAGCCATCACCAGCAAGTCAAGCATCTTTAGTTATGAACTGGGGGACCTCAGGATAATACTTTAAATACTTTCAGGCCACCCAATGACAATGTTAAGCTTCCTTCCTCTTCCAAAATTCTGTGATTTTATGGATCCTTGAATCAGTGACTCAAGAGCTGGAAGAGGTCTTATTTTGTGGTACAGTTTCAATAAAACGACATCATGAAAGCATGGTAAACAAATGGTCTTTAGAAGAAAGACGTCTATACAAATGACTTTTTCTTTGAGGAATAAAAAAATCCTTTTGATAATTCTTACGCATTATTCAGATTCTGTCCATAAATACTGAATCAGTTTTTATTTATTTATTTATTTTGAGTTGGAGTCTCACTCTGTTGCCCAGCCTGGAGTGCAGTGGCACGCTCACAGCCACCCCAGCATTGACCTGCTGGGCTCCAGCGATCCTTCAACCTCAGCCTTCCAAGTAGCCGGAACTACAGGCGCGTGCTACCACGCCCCGCTAATTTTTTGATTTATTGTAGAGATGAGGTCTCGCCAATTTGCCCAGGCGGGTCTCGAACCCACGGGCTCAGGCAATCCACTCACCTCAGCCTCCCAAGGCGCGGGTTACAGGCTGAGCCACCGAGCCCGGCTCTGAATCAGTTTTAAGTGCTATCATTAATGCATACATGTGCCAATTTTTCCATATCCTACATACCTGGTCACATTAGATTTTATCATTTTCAATAGCTTTGGTGAGCTTACTATCATTAACTAATTTTAAATCATTCACATTTGAGTATCTTAAGCTGTTAAGAAGCCCATTCACATGTAGCCATACTCTTTTTTTTTTTTTTGAGTTGGAGTCTCACTCCATCGCCCAGGTTGGAGTGCAGTGGCACACTCACAGCCACCGCAGCCTCCACCTGCTGGGGTCCGCCGATCCTTCCGCCACAGCCTTCTAAGTAGCTGGAACTACAGGTGCGCGCTACCACGCCCAGCTAATTTTTGATTTATTGTAAAGACGAGGTCTCACCAAGTTGCCAGGCTGGTTTTGAACCCGCGGCTCAGGCAACCCTCTCGCCTTGTCCTCCCAAAGTGCTGGGATTACAGTCTGAGCCAATGAGCCCGGCACCATATTCTCTTTATGTATACTGTAACTTGGACATTTTAAAGCTGATAGAAGCTCATAGTAAATACAGCTTCTTGCCTTGCTAAGTGATTTTTTTTTTTGCCACAGTGTTCAAGGAAGGGTTTTCAAAGCTACAAAAAGAATGTTATTCAAGAGGAGATTTTGGTCTCCTCTGAGCTAACTTTAAAAATAGTGAAGGAAACATTAGGTATCTTAAATTTATTATTAAGGAAGAATCTGGGAGAGCATAAATTTTCTTCCTACAGTGAGGAATAAGTCAGAAGTCTTTTAAAAACAAAACTAGATTATTAATTACGAAACACCAGTCACCCAAGATTTTTGTGCTTGGAGTTCTTTTAAAAGTCTGGAGAACAAGGATGAAGAAAATGCACAAGAAAAATTCAAAATCGTTCCCAGATAGTGTATTTTATTAAACATATTTCCCCATTTCATCCTGTCCCTAAATTCTCTTACCAGTCTCCTGAAATCTCAGTGTTCATTCTTAACATGGAACCATGAGCCACACAAACAAAATCCTGGCATATCTCCTTTTAATTATCCTGTTTCAAAAATAATATATGTTCACTGTATACAAATTAGAAAGATACATGATAAAAAGAAAATCAAACTTACCCATAAATTCCATATCCCAGAGACAGCCACTGTTACTGCCTAAATTATATTCTTCCAGATATTTTTCCATTAAAATATTTTTTTAAATAAGTCATATCCTTAAAACTATCTTTTACCCTATTTTCTTCATTTAACAGCATGTTATAAACACTTTTCTGGGACAATTTTTCATAGTAACCCATCTTGATTTATTTATATAACCTTCTATTATAGAATCACAAGGATGTTTCTAATTTTCTGTTTTAAACTTATTTGCAGCTAATACCTTGCCACTTTATTTTTGTGCATATCTTTAATCATTTACTTACAGTAAGTTCCTAAATGTGACATTATTGGGCCAAATGGGGATGCCCCCTTTTGGGACCTATTACTGGCAGTTCTTTAAAATGCACTCTGATGTTACTTTATCTCTCCAACCCCAGATGATTGACATATGAGCTGAGAGGGTCTTGTGTGGCCTTTTAAGCACAAAGAGTCTTTGGAAACACAACGATGATTTAGGCAGTGTAGGTGGCTTGGTTAACTGATGGCCCACAAACCATCACAAAAGAAGTTTCAAAGGTGACATTTACGAAGAGTGACTTTATCACTATACTACTATGATTTCTGGTAAAGAAGTGGGTGAAAGGCAAAATAGAAAGGGCTTTCCTTTGAGGAGAAAAAACCAAACTTCACACAATAACAAATCCAGATTTCACTCAATAAAGCTAAAAGCACGACGGAATGCAGGCTTATTTAAATTAAAGGTAAATTAAAAGTAGTTGAAAAACTACATACCCTACAACCTGGAAATTCCATTTCTAAATGTGTATTAGAGAATCCTAGCTTATAATAATATGAAACTGGAAAAATAAATGGGAAACAACCTCTAACAGGGAAATGAATACATTAAGTATAGTATATGCATACAATTAAATATGATCCAGCAGATAATATACCTCTATGTAGATAAACATGAGTAGATTTTTTAAAAACATAATTGCAAGTAAAAATAGATGCAAAACAATGTATGTAGAACAATAACACAGAGAATAATGCTATATATTAAGAAAAAATATACATACGCATATATATATATATATAGAGAGAGAGAGAGAGAGAGAGAGAGAGAGAGAGAGAGAAAGAGTCAGGTCCGAAATATACACATCAAATTCAGATAGTTATTGCATGGGTGGTGGGGGGAAAAATGAGACCAGTAGGCATGAGAGAAAGGGGTGGGGGAGAAGAAAGATCAATTTTATCTGCAATGTTATGTTAGTTATTTAAAAAATCAAGCTGTGTTATGAAACCTAAGCCACTGATTATAAAACCCACTATTATTTTATGTATCACTCAGAAAGTTGCCACAGTATGCCATTGACTTTAAAATTCAACTAATTTCAGAAAAAAAAATGTGTGAAATTATCTCTATAAGGCAAAAATGCAAAAGGTTAACATTTACTAATGCACAGGGTGGTTGGGATACATAGGTATTGGTTATAAAAGTCTGTGAACTCTTAAAAAGTTTTCCAAAGGAAAAGGTCAAATATAAAGAATGAAATTCCTGTATAAAAGTTGGAAAGATGCATGGTAAAGAGAAGAAACTCAAACTTAGCCTAAATTATACAACCCAGAGATAGCCACCGTTGATGTCTTAGTTATCGCCTTCCAGATATTTTTCCACCAAAATGAAAAATGTTAATTTTACATTTATACTGTTCATGTAACAAATATATTGCTCTAAAGCATTAAGTACCATTTTTTACGTGTGTCCCTAATGAATTGGAATATGGTGAGGGTGGGAGACAGATCCTTGAAGCCTTGTAACTCTACAAGCATCTGGCTCATCATTTGTCTTAGTGATTACTCAAGAGATGCTTGCTTCCTGGATTGAGGTTCTTCCAGTTTAAAAGAACAAACTCAAAAAATTACTGCGCTGTGTTCAATAATCTATGTGCTAGAAATTTGCTGGTGCAGACTCAGGTATTTTGCTTCACACCTTATCACATATGTGTGGAAAGCTATAAATGTTCATTATAAGGTTATTCCAACTGGTTACTTATTCCCTGGGAGAAAAGGCAAACTTAAAAAAAACTTTACTTGCTGTTAAGCAGTAAATCGACAACTTACGACTTCCATGGTTCAATATGAATTCACTGTCATGAAAACTAACTTGTCTATAATTCTTTGTTTTTCCTCTTGGCTTAAAGAAAGCCTCTCTCTGGAAAGTCCTCAGAAAAAGATAGGAGAAAAAGATCTACAATTAGCGTTGCCAGATAAAATACAAACTACCCGTTAACTCTGAATTTCAGGTAAGCCAAGAACAATATTTTGGTATAAGCCTGTCCGTTGAATTACAAATAAGCAACAAATAATTTTTTCCTATAAATGTATTCAAATATTACATGTGACAAACATATATTTAAAAAATTGCTGTTTATCTGAAATCAAAATTTAACATGTTTTTATTTTCTAAAAATGGTATGCCTGTCCATGGTATAACTAACCTAACAAAAGGAAAAATTTTTTTTAAAAACAAAAAAAGAACTGGAAACTAAGTGGGAGAACAAGAAATAGAGAATAGACTGGAAGTAGTTGCTAGAAAAGAAAAATAACCAGCAGTTACCGTGAGGGGCATATATTTGATTTGGAAACCATAAACATTTTTCTTTCTATTTCCTATCTGCATAGAGGGTTCCATTCTAAATTGTGTACATTTTCGAACCACTGAGCAATGAATGTGGTCTCAGCAGCCTCAGTCATCAGTTTGCCACTGCCTAATCAATGTGTCCCCATAGGTTTTACCAGCCCCTGCAACAAAGGTCTCTCCCAGGAGACACAAATTGGTCTGGCAGGCTGGCTCAGGGGGCCACCTTCTCAAACCTGAACTCTCCTGCTACCTTCCCTTTCACTGATTAAGTAAAACAATCTTGGAGTCTTATTTAACTTTGGATTTGAATGTCCTGTGGCAGTGTGAACTAGAGTTCCCTGCGCCAGCTTACAAGAGATGACAAAATTTCCTCCAGTCTGGTTAAGGTCTGCTTCTCCTTTGACAAGTTGAAGATCCTGAAGCCCTTGTCTTGGGTCACTGTCATTGTCTGTGTCAAGTTCACAGCCTCATCAGCTTCTAGAACACAGGCAGATCCTGAGTGCTTAAAAACATTAAAAAAAAAATACCCCTTCCTGTTCCTCTCTAAGTTACAAAAATAGAAGGAAGTGGGGTGCGGGGAAACAGAAAGAGAGGTGTCAAGCAGACATTCCCTGGGTCTGAAGGAAGCAGCAGACTCCGCAGTGTCTCACACCTTCCCTGGGTTTGTGTAGAGAATTGTCTCTGCCCTGTTGCCCGCATGCAGGTCTAGGGAGGTTAATATCTTCTCCTTCCTCTTTGGTTTTACTTGCAATGGTTGTTGAGGTGAGAATTTAGTTGCTAGGGTTTTTTTCACATCACGTTTTGATCTCAAGGGATTTAAAGTTACTTTCACTTTTGCAAACGCTGTTGCCCTGATGGGGAAAAGTGCAAACTCTCACTAAGGGTCCTCTGGTAAAGGAGGCCTTGGGAGAAGCTATGGGCATGGTGATTATCGCTCTTGGAGCTGTCAAAGGCCAAGGAGCTCTAGGAGGGGCAGGCTTTGACCACTGGCTTAACAGTTTACCTCATTTTACTTCCTCCTCACAGAGGGGCAGTAGGGAAGGCAGTTATTATCGCCAGGTTGTAGAGGAGGAGACTGAGACTGGATGGATAGCAAGGGAGCAGAGGCAGAAAAAAGAGACTGAGTCATTGGCTTTTAAAGACACTAACATTGCTGAAAATGAAACTAAATGAAGAAAATACTATTTTCCAAAACTTTTTTCAGAAAAGACATACATGTGGATGCGATGGTTGCTTTGCCAAGCTGCAAAGGGAAAGGAAAGGAGGGGAACAGAAGGGGCAGAAGTAAGTCCACCTCCACCCCTAGGAGCTTGCAATACATAGGGCTCAAGATGCCTTCCAAGAAGGGATGGAAAGTTTGGGTACAGAGCTTTTCTTGTGCTAGGTAAGGTTTGAAGGTGTAAGGGTGGAAAGGTGCGATACTCTTCCTCACAAATCATAAGAGTCATGGTTAACACTCCTGAAACAAAGAACAGGCTAGCAAGAGAAAAGCACAACAAATGTATTTAATTAAAATTTTTGGTGACATGGGTGCCTTCAGAAATGAAGATCCAAAGACAACTGTCTTTTTTTTTTTTTAGAAAGCAGGATTTATTAAGAGGACAGAAAAGCTCCCACAGTGGGAGGAGACCCAAGGGTATTGCCCACAACTGCCTATTTTTATGCTTGGGTTCAATGAAGAACAGCCATGTAGAAATGTGATTGGACAAAAAGGTCAGATCTAATGGGAAGAGAGTGAAGGGGTAAACTCAGCAAGGCCTGTCTGCCCAGAATCTTCTAGTCTTCTCTGGGTAGTATTCCTTCCTCCTGGTTATAGGGCAGGACCCCTTGGAAATGAAGGTCTTCAAGAGAGAAGGGAGAAGGCAAAAAGTCACCTTTCTAGGTTTTATGGCTTGCCTTGGGGGAAAGGGTTCTAGTTTCTATGATTCTACTTGAAAAAGAGAAATTCTGGTTTCTGTGATTCACTTTGGGGAGAATGAAGGGCAGAAGACAGGAGGATGGGAGAAGGTCAGAAAGACCTTGTTTCTGAGGTCTTTCCGATGTCCTTCAATTTAAAGTGCTCAGCATGCCGTAGTACCATGCTTTGGAGAATAGTGTGCTGAGCCACAACAAAAGTTTGGAATCGGAACTAAATTGGTTTGGACAGTTAAACAAAAATAGTCCTTCTTCCCTGTCTTAATACCATACTGTTGCTCAGTATCTGCTCTACATAGTACACACCAACGAGGAGAGGAAGAATGGAAAAGCATGCTTTTTTCATTGGTGGAATTATTTTTTAGAGGAAATCCCTCCTTTGATGGTAGTGATACAATTTTGGAAGCTGGAAAGCAGAAAGGCAAGTATTAACTGTCTAAATAGACCAATGAAAGCTGGATTCTTACATAGGAGCACCAGTCAAGAATCAATGGACGTCTGAGGAATGGGACAACGTGAAAGTCAGAAGAAAGGAAGGCCGGGAACGGTGGCTCAGACTTGTTCTCCTAGCTACCTAGGAGGCTGAGGCAGGAGAATCACTTCAGCCCGAGAGTTCAAGGTTTCAGTGAGATACGATCACACCTGTGCACTGCATTCTACTCCAGACGACAGAGTGAGACCTTGTCTTTACTAAAAAAAAAAAAGTCTAAGAGAAAATACACTGCACACATGAAATAAAAACAGGATTCAACTTTTTTTAAAAAATACTGAAAAAGAATGGGTTTTGGAAAATGAAAATCTGAAAGCAGAAATGAACATCTCAATAGATGTGCTGGAATATAATTTTGAGGAAATTTCTCAGAAAGTAGAGCAAAAGACCAAGACATGAAAAATAAGAGAGACAAATTTGTAAATTAGAGGTTAGAAGGTGTCTAGAAGGTTAAACATTTAAGTAAACCCTAGAAAGAGAAAACAGAGGAAATAATCAATGAAATAGCCTAAGAAAATTTAGCCGAGTTAGACGTCTCATTGAGCTTCACTGCAATAAATAAAAATAGGTCCTCACTGAATACTTAAGGGAAAATCCCAAAGCTTTTAGAGAAGAAAAAAAAGTTAACTTAAAAAGGACCAAGATTCAGAATGCCTTCAGATTTCTCAATAAAACAGTAGAAACTAAAAGAAAATGAAAAAATTCTGAAGGAAAACTGTTTCCAATTTAGAATTCTATGTCAAGACAAACAGTTCAGTTTCAGTGTTACCTAAATGCAGTTTAACCTTTGTACCTCCTGTGTCCTTTCTCAGGAAGCAATGATAGGAAGCACCATCAAAGCTAGACACTAAACCAAGAGAAGGACAGATAAAGGAGACCCAACTCATGACAGAAGGAAAGAGAAAGTCTGAGCTATGCAACTAAGCCAAGCCAGAACCCAAGGTTCTTGGCTCAGATTTAGGGTTCTTTTCATTTTATTTTTCTTTTGATCAAATTATCATGCACACAATTGAACAACGTAGCTCAACAAGATTTATTATGAAAAGAAGCAGTTCCCCCGGGGCCCTATTCTTTTCCCACTACCTTCTGCTTCTGGGAAGCAATCACCTGTATCTCATCTTGCTGTCTTTTTCGGCATTTGCCGTCACATAGTTAAATAAACATAGTCCTACTTGAGTTTTACATTTTAGCCATTTCCTGTTACTTCCAACTGTGGAAGCTAAAGGTGTGTTTCCCTCTCCTTATCGCCATCCACTATGCTTTTTGGATTGGGCTGCATATCCTGAAAGTTGTTTCTTGCCTTGATTTCCACATGGTACTAAAGCTTTGGCTTTTGTTTCCTGTCACTCAAGAATTTTTTGTATGGGGTGTGTGTGTGTGTGTGTGTGTGTGTGTGTGTGTGTGTGTGAGAGAGAGAGAGAGAGAGAGAGAGAGAGACTCAATGATTGAGTCTATGGGTTTGAAGTAAAGCAAGGACAGGGGAGCAGTAAAAATAAATTTTTCTATAATCAAGACAAGCACACAAATGTGTGAATAAGATTTTCAAAAGAAACATAGCAGAGACCATGCAGGAGATAGGGCAAAATAGAGAAAGTGATAATAAGTAGATTTATCAGGGCCACACATGTGAGAAATAAAAGTATGTTCAAGATCAAAGAAAACACTCAGCCTTCTTACTTTAGATAGAAATTGGCAATTAGCCCAGGGCACCTTGCACAGTGACCACAGAAGGGCTATGCAATCCAAACAGGAAGTATCAGCCTCAGAAATCTTAAAAGCCCCTGATGTGAACCTCTACCCTTCTATCCGCCCAGGGCCTCAGTCTTCTTAGAGGAACAGATTCTTTTGGAGAACTGTGCTTCCCTTCAGGCTAACTCTGGGGTCCTTACAGGGACTGCTTCACCTAAACGTCTTATCCTCCCACCCTGTTGATTAATTCTGAGGTCAACATGTGATCTAAGGCCAAGCAAATGAGAATCCTTCCCCAGGATTTTTTTTTTTTTTTTTTTTTTTTGAGTTGGAGTCTCACTCTGTCGCCCAGGCAGGAGTGCAGTGGCATGCTCACGGCCACCCCAGTGTCGACCTTGCTGGGCTCCAACGATCCTTCCGCCTCAGTCTTCCAAGTAACGGGAACTACTGGCGTGTGCTACGACACCGTTTAATATTTCTTTTATTGTAGAGACTAGGTCTGCCAAGTTGCCCAGCCTCCATCCCGCAGGCTCTGGCAATCCACTCGCCTCGGCCTCCCAAAGTGCAGGAATGACAGGCTGAGCCACTGAGCCTGGCCTTTCCCCGAGATTTTAAACAATTACTACAGAGGAAAGAAAGAGTTTGAAAATTCCACCCCCAAATACGACACTTTGGAATACTGATTCCTTTGAGCTGAAGGCATTTAAAAAACAGCAAATGTGAGAAGAGGCTTTCTCTGAACTTTCCTTATCTGCCTAAAGACAGACCCTCCAAAAGGAACTTAGTTGTCACCAATCCTCTTTCCAGGAGTTTCATCAACCAAGAAAGATTAACTCATATCACAGGAAAGGAGACCAAAACTTGACACCATGCCTAGACAAACTTTGTCACAAGCTATCACCTGATCTTCTAAGGGCCCATTAATCTCTCCCCCAAATTATTTACTCTCTCCTAAGTTGCCTGTAACCTCCTTGCTGTCTGCTCTATGAAGAGGATCTCATATTTTCCTAAATCTCACTTGTTTATTGGCTATTCACTTTTCTTTCACATGATAACTTTGTATATCTTTTCTCCTGTAAATCTCCTTGTTGTCCATTTATTTCATAAACTCAATTATTGAACCATCAGAGAGGAGAGGTAGAGTCTTTCTTCAGAGAGAAAGTCTTTCTTCACAATGCCATGTGCCAGCTAAAATACAGTCGTCCCTCCTTAACCATGGGGGATACATTTCAGGACCCCTTGGTGGATGCTTGAAGCCACAGATAGTACCTAACCCCATATACACTATGTTTTTTCTTAACATGGTAATAGGCAAGTTGCATATACAGTGTGGATATGCTGAACAAAGAGAGAATTCATGTCCAGGGTGGGACAGAGCGGGATGATGTGAGATTTTATCATGCTCGGAAGGGCATAGAACTTAAAACTTACACCTTGTTTATTTCTGGAAATTTCCATCTAACGTTTTCAAACCACAGTTGACCATGGTAACTGAAACCACAGAGTGAAACTACGTTGGGGGAGGACTGTTGCCTATAAGCAGAGAGTGGGCCGGGCTTGGTGGCTCAGCCTGTCATCCCAGCACTTTGGGAGGCCGAGGCTAGTGGATTGCCTGAGCCCGCGGGTTCGAGACTAGCCCAGGCAACTTGGCAAGACCTCGTCTCTACAATAAATTTTTTAAAAAATTAGCCACGCATGGTAGTGTGTGCCTGCAGTGCTGGCTACTTGGAAAACTGAGACAAAAGGATAGCCAGAGCCCAGAAGGTCGACACTGGGATGGTCGTGAGTGTGCCACTGCACTCCAGCCTGGGAGGCAAAGTGAGACTCCAACTCAAAAAAAAAAAAGAGGAGAATGGACATTGGGGGTGACGAGTTGCCTCTGCCACATTTGCCTACTGTAACAGGATACAATTCCTCATTTTTTATTGTGGTGCCGTCAAAGAATAACTCAGAGACTTTTGCTGGTTAGGTTGCACTCTGTTATTATGCATGTAAATTGTCAACTCACATGCGAGGAAGTTCGATGAAAGATAGAGTCAAAGATCAAAGGCAAAAATGAGATTTTAGAGAGAGGCAAGGAAAGTCCATAGAGTATGGAAATAGTGAACCCTGTTTGCACATGTTTGCGTAAATGGATGAACCGCCAGCCAGCTAAGAGGTTAGGATGGACAGTCTGTGTTAGAATAAGCCCTGTAGGGGTATGGAAGGTCACAATTTTAGCTGTTCATGGCTCCTCCAGAAAAACCTTGAGAGTTTCGCTGTGGAGCATGTGACACAGGCTATTTCTGGGCAATCCCTACCTGTCCTTCCTTAACGCTTTTGATAGGGCAGCTCTGCACCATCTCTCACCTTCAAATTTATCAGCACCAATGGGAGAGATTTCTGGGTATATAAATTTACCAAAAAATCGATCTTACAACTCATTCCATGACATTTGAATCCCTCAGGTGGCTCAAGGATGTGACAAGAGCATTAGAGATGGGAGAAAGAGGGAGGATTTGGGAAATGGCTACCACTGGAGGACTTCTGCAGTGAGATCTGCGTAAACCTCCTTACTGGGAGCCTATGGGGGAATGGGGGTGGGAAGGCCTGTCCTTGCCTTTTCACGGGGGTAACATCTCACTTTCCTGGTCCCAGGGGCAAGATAGAAGACCTCAGTGGTGGTGGTTCCTGAGCTTTCAGAAGTGCCCTCTGGACCTCCCTCATACCCACCATCAACCTTTCCTCTTCACTTCCCACTGTATTTAATGTTTAGTCATCCCGTGTATCTGCCCAGTGACCCTCCTGCCACTCACCCCCTTTCATCTTTGTACCTTATAACTAAGTCCCAAACTACTCAGACCAGGGTATCCACTTTAAACTGGTGGCTTTTCCCCTCCACCCAGTTTCTGCTGGCCTGTGACAGGAGGGGCGATCTCTGATTGTCGTGCCTGACAAGGCAATAGAGGTGGGCTGAGGAAACAGGGTTGGAAAAAGGAAGGAAGGCCTTTCGCTGTGGTTTATTAAACAATTGAATGTACTATGAGACTTTTCCTTCTGATGACACTTGGTTTTTTTGTTTGTTTGTTTTTAATTTATTGTAGAGATGAGGTTTCACTAAGTTGCCCAGGCGAACCCGCGGGCTCAGGCAATTCACTCACCTCAGCCTCCGAAGGCGTGGGATTACAGGCTGAGCCACTGAGCCCAGCTCTGATGACACTTGTAACTGTACATTTGTTCTTCCCAGGTGGATACTCCCTGGAGGTACTACTATGACCTGTTTTACCCACAGAACACATCTGACACCAAATGTGTCATGTCGTCTTGTTTTGTTTTAATAGCAACAACCAATTTGTCAACTCTCTGGACAGAAACTGGGAGTCCAATGACTCCATTCAATGGAGTTAGTGTCAGACCCCACAAGTTAAGGGCTTATCCTATAAGATTGCCCCCACCTCAGACTGCCCCCACCACAGATGCCAGTTGAAAGTCCCCAGGCTGCTTTTTACACTTCTGACTAACCAACTATAAACTGAGGGTTCCCATGACACCCTCTGCGGGTTTGATGATTTTCTATAATGGCTTACAGAACTTGGGAAAACTGTTTATTTACTATTACCAGTGTATTATAAAGCAGTGGTCCCCAACCTTTTTTGGCATCAGGGACTGGTTTCGTGGAAGACAATTTTTCCACGATCTAGGGTTAGTTTTGGGATGACTCAAGCACATAACATTTACTGTCCACTTTTTCTATGATTATTACATTGTAATATATAATGAAATAATTACACAACTCATCATTTTAAAAAAAGAGGCATGGATGGGAGTGGTAAATAAAATAATGGATGGGCCACATATGGACTAAAATAAGTGTCAGATTCTGACGTAAAGCATGCCACCAGATGCAGCTGTACAATTGAAGTGCATCAACTCACTTGCCACTCACTGATGGGGTTTTGGTATGAGTCTGCAAGCAATTGATTTATTACAGTTTCTGTGCCATCAAACCTCACTGCTCATGTTAATCTGTATTTTCAGCTGCTCCCCAGTGCTAGCATCACCACCTCAGCTCCACGTCAGATCATCAGGCATTAGATTACCATAAGGAGTGTGCAACCTAGATCCCTCACATGCACAGTTCACAACAGGGTTTGCACTCCTTTGAGAATCTAGTGCCACTGCTCACCTAACAGGAGGTGGAGCTCAGGCTGTAATGCAAGCAATGGGGAGTAACTGTAAATACAAATGAAGCTTCACTTACTTGCCTGCTGTTCACCTCCTGCTGTGAGTCCTGGTTTCTAACAGGCCACAGACTGGTACCGGTCCATGGCAGGGGGCTTGGGGACCTCTGCTACAAAGTATACAACTAAGGAACAGCCAAATGAAAGAGATACAGAGGGTAATGTGTGAGAGAGGGGAGGCAGAGAGCTTTCGTGCTCTTTCCAGGTATGCCACTCTCCCAGCTCCTCAGTGTTTTTACCAACCTGGAAGTCTTAGGACTCCATTTAGGGTTTTTATAGAGGTTCCATTACATAGATAAGATTGATCAAATCATTAGCCATTGGTAATTAACTCATTCTCTAGCCTCTCTCCCTTCCCTGGAAAGTAAGGGGGAGTGGTACTGAAAGTTTCAATCCTCCAATCATGTCTTGATCTTTATAGTGACCTGCCCCTACCCTAAAGTTACCCTTGTTAGCATAAATTCAGATGTAGTTGAAAGGGGCTTGTTATGAATAACTAAAGGTACTCCTCACACTCTGATCACTCTTGAAGTTGCAAGGGTTGTAGAAACTCGTGTGCCTGAAACACAGAAAGGGATCAAATACATATTTCGTATTATATCATGATGTCACACCCTCTCCAAGCCAAAGGGCAAACACACGACTTGACCCGGTTGATCAGATGTCTTTCCTGAAACATAAACCTTGAACAGTAAGACAAAGAGAATGAAAATGTCATGCTTATATCATCCCAGCTGAAAGGTCCTGTCAAGATAGTTTCCGGTGAAGGGACATCGTGTTTGTTCCTACTTTCCTGTCTCCATAGCCATCCTAATCCCAGAGTCTTCCCAGATCCAATTCTCCATTCTCCTTGTTTCCTCTTGGAATCCTCAATAACTTAACAAGTTCCTCTTTTGTTGTTGTTTTGCTTTGTTTGTGGATTGGTTGACTGATGGTTTTCTGTTTGTTTGTGGTTGGTTGTGTTTTTGTTCATTTTGTTTTATTTGTTTTTGCCTAAATTCATCATAGTAAGTTTCTCTAGTTTGCAAGCAAAGAACCCTATTGCAATCAAACCTCAGTCGTATGTGAGACATCCACATTCCTTGTATGTTCTCTGTATCTTATGAACCGGTATTCTGGTCTTGTTAGGTGGGAAACAAAATCTATCCCTACACATTACCCCCTACTGCTCAGCCTAAGTATATTTCACCATTCTCTCACATTTGTCTATGAAAAGTATGCTCAAACTTTTCTTTCTAATATCTAAGAGCAGTCTAGGGGTAAGCAAAGACACTTAAATTAAGCTTAAGCTCATATAAAGCCTACCGTGTACTAGAAATGGGGTTCAAAGTGTTATCTCTTTCCATCTTCCATATCATTGCTCGATATATTTTTATGACTATAAGGAATGTGTGTGCACATTGACCTTGGTATCCTGAGCAATCCCAGCTGGCTGACCTGGTATACATTGGTTCTAGTCCCACTGAGAACACAATCATGTAAGCTTGAGCGAGTCACTTCATCTTTCAGACCTCAGCTTCTTTATCTATAAAATGAAAGACCTGAAGAACATGATGCCCAAATGTAACATTTAATTATCATAAGAAACATATATCATATATCATACAGGGTGCTATCATAATCACCTCAGAACCTGGGATTCCAATTGGGGCCGAGAC
>CAUYQG010213455.1:0-28500 GCA_963574415.1 Tarsius wallacei | reverse complement strand
GCCTGGCTAATTTTTTGATTTATTGTGGAGATGAGGTCTCACCAAGTTGCCCAGGCGGGTCTCGAACCTGTGGGCTCAGGCAATCCACTCACCTCAGCCTCCCAAGGCGCGGGATTACAGGCTGAGCCACCGAGCCCGGCTTGAGCGGATTTCTTTAAGATGCGTGGTACTTGCTGGTGCTGGAATATTTTATTGTTTCAGTAGATGTTAATTCTGCAGTTTTTATTTTAAAGAAACACTATAGTCATCTTATTGAATAATTGCAAGTTTAAGTGACATTTCATTGTCTTATTAGAGAAGAATATAAAATTGGACTTGATCGTTCCTGATTGCATTGATTTGTAGAATTCCACATAATGTTTGAGATAGAGGGTTTTGGGGCTTTTGTCTGTTTCATGTGCTGAATAGAGAGGACATTGGCTGACGTGCTTTGCTCTTGTCAACTAAGTTCCCATTTGCCATCAAGCAGTGGAAAGGCTACAGGGGGTTCTGGGGACTTTCTCCACCATAGCCATCTTTTAGCTCATGCATAAATATAATGTGTCCCAGAACATAGTGATATTTCAACTTTAATCGACTGCCAAGCTATGGAAACCTTAAGTATTGTACCTTGGAGACAGAATCTAACTCAGGCACAAGCTAGTTCCTTTGCTACAAATAGATAATTTTCTTTTTAGGAAATCAAGGCATTGCATAACACATGCAATCTTTTCTATACATTTTCTCTTGCAGTCCTCATGGGCTCTTTTTACTGTATTCTGTAACAGTGACACATGAATTGTTGACGTGGAAAACTCTATGAAATATAGCATTGAATGTCAATCCTCAAATCTTCTCCTCAGCATTCCAACAGTTGTTTTTTTCATCTTCATCTAAAACCCTCTGTTGATGGGCAACTTACAACTGTATAAGAAGGCCAATTCCACTGTCCACTAGGGCTGATCTTTAACAATTTCTGAAAATAAAAAGCCCAAATTAGTCACTCTGCATCATGTACTCTGTGGTCCTGGTCCTGGCCACCCGCTGCCCTCATTCTTAGATGAGCCTTCCTCCTAGTTCTCCAGGATGATCCAAGTCATTCTCTGTAAACTGTTTTATTTCCTTTATTTCTAAACCAAAATGTCCCTATATCTTCCCTCATCTTGTTCCCTGTTGTCTTCATTTTTCAGAGGAAGAAGAGTCTCTCTTCCTTTCTCAAAGTCATGATGGTGCTCTTGACTTTGTCTTCCCTCTTTCTCTTTCCTGTTGTTCTTGTGGATTTGTTGTTTTACCCTGCCTTCACTGTCTCTTTCTTCTCAGTCCTCAGCCAGGCCCAAATTCCTCTCATCCCAAAAGAGCCTTCAGTCATCTTTGTCATCTCCTCAAACTACAGTGCCTTTCTTTCTTTGCCAAACTACCAAATAATAATAACTACAACAGCCATAGTAATAATAATAAAATCACTGTCCCCGAAGCCTTCCCTTCCTCATCCTGTCTCATTTTTTATACTTTTGGGTAACTGGTACAGTGAACACACAAGAATTATGGGGTCTTATCTGTTTTTTTAAAAATTGCCCCCTGCTGTCCTTTTAGATATATGTAGTGGTGGAAGTTCTTCTGCCATTGGACAGCACCTCAGCCATCCCAAGATTGTCCTGGTCCCTCCTAAGTTAGCAAAACGGTGTTTTGGGCTCTTCTAACTATAGATTACCACCTCAATTCAGAAGTGAAAATATCAAGCCCCACGTGCTAGTCATTCAAAATTGAAGTTCTTTTCCGTGCCTATCTAGAGCCCTGTGTAGTGAGATCCCTTCTCTGAGGGCAGGATGGGGAAGGGTTGATGCCTTCTCTCCTTGTCTCTTCCCTCCTCTTTGCTGTTTGATCCCTCCAGGATTGGAATGGGGATGGGGGTGTGTGGGAGCCAGGATGATCAGAAGAGGGAGGAGGAAAGTCCTCACTTGACTGCTCTGTCGTAGGATGGCTTGAACTCTCTGGGCCAGCAATTGTTATTTAGAAGCCAACTTCTCTTACGGGTGTTTGCACGGGTTCTTCAGGGACGCTCAGTGGGAACATTCCATTCTTCTTCACTGATGTGGTCAGTTCAGTTTTTTCCAGCTTTGGCTGTGTCTCTCTTGATCCTTGTTTTCTAAGCTCTCCCCTTTGACCTCAGATGATCCTACTGGGAAGAATTTAAATTAGCTCTGTGCCAACTCACACCCAAAGATCCATCAGAACACTCATGCATCCTTTACCCTCAAAAACAAGCTACCCAATAAGCCCCCTTTAGTCTGCTGCCAAAGGCTCCCAGGTGAACGCCAAACATGTAAACACCGCTCTGTATACCTCTGTCCAAAGAGCACACTGGCCAAGCACATCCAGTCTGCCAGTGAAGCCCCTGTTGAAGGGCAAGGGAACATCTCTCCTCTTTTGGAAGATGGAATTCACAGCACAGTTCTCTCTAAAGAAATCCTCCCCAGAGACCCCCTCTCTCTCCAACTTAAGTCTCTTATATCCTCGAAGTAAGTAAGAAGACTAAGGCCTGCAACTGTTTATATCAACTTTGAAACTTATGGAAGGTGATCCATCTCACAGTTCACTTTGGCATCTGATACACATCTCCCTGGAGTCTGGGTGACACTTCCGTTTTGAATCCTATTACAAGTAGCTTCTATTCCTGCTGTATGTAATAGTTCCACTAAATAAGGATAACCTTCAAATCATTAGATCCTACGTTCTCTCTTTATTTTCTTCTTTATTTTCCTAGACTTCTTTGTAGCATTTGACATTTTTGAGGATTCTCTCCTTGAAATTCTCTCCCCTTGATTTTCATAGAGTCTCACTGGTCTTGGTCTTCTGCCTGCTTCTTTGACTACCCCCAAGCTCCTTTCAGGTTTGCTTTTCTGTCATATATCCCCTAATAATTGTTCCCTAAATTTCAGTTCTTTTTTTCTACTTAATTACTCTCTTTTCCTAGCCAAGTTCATCTACTTTAATGGCTTCAGCAATGATGGTTGTGGTAGACAGTGATGGTGACAAATGGCAACCAGATGGCATGCAATAAGCAAAGCCTTTGAAGTATGTATAATTTTCCCCAGTTTACAATTAAGGAAATTAAGGCTTAAAGATGATAAATAATTTGTCCAAGGCCACACAGCTAGTATTGAAGGCAGAGGTCAAGCCCAAGTTTGTTTATGTTTGACAACACACTCTTGACCTCTAAATGTTCCTCCTCTCACATCTCTGCCTCTAGCCCTGATTCCTCTCATGAGCTCCAGAACCATAATTCCAGCTTTCTGTTATGATCCTCCCAGTGACTATTCCACAGCCTCCCAAAGTCTACACTCCCAACAGCTAAACTCATCATCTTCCTGGTCTACTTTATTCCTCCTTCTGTGTTTCCTGTACTGGCTCATGGCATCAGCATTCTCCTCAACACAAAGGTTGCAGAACATGAACTTGACCTTTACTCACTCCTCTTCACTCCCCCTAGCCATGATTTTGAATTCCTGCCTTCCAGTGCTGCCATTATCTTAGGTCAGTTCCCCATCACCTCTGGCTCAGACTCATACAGATGCTTTAACTTGCGTTTCTTAGTTGTACTTTTTAATTTTCAACACCGTGTTGGAACACAGAAAGGTTCTTTTGGACTCATTCACATAGCCCTCCAATCCCCACAGACTCTGTGGCATGCCATTCTAGCATAGTGTAAGGTGACTGTTGTATCTTTCTAGCTGTTAGCATTGTTTTATTTCTCCTCTGTACTCCAGCCACAGTATTATTTGTTACATATATAATTTTTCCCAAAGCCATTTATTTTCAATGTCTCCACCTTTGCTCATACTGTCCCATTAATGTGGTGCACTCTTCTTCCCCTCCCCCTTCCCTACCCACCAGACTCCCTCTTGTTCTTTGCAGTTCAATTCAAAAGTTGCCGTCTGTAAAGCCTTTACCCATCTACTCAATTTCCATCAATTTCTGATTTCTTATTCTTTATTTCGGCTCTTTGCACTTTTCTGTATTATAACATTTTGTTAATTCTGCCTTGTGTTACGGGTTTTTCTAAAAAACAAAAAGCACCAAGTTTATGAATATTTATCATATTTAATTCTCAGGAAACCTCTGCAGTGTCACTTTACAAATAAAGAAAGCCAAGTTAAGACACAGCCCAAGGTCACCGTGTTAGTCAGTGTTCTTCAGAGAAACAGAACCAATAGGATACATATATATACAAAACAAGGGAACCAGCAGTGAAGATCCCAGTACAAGGGCAGGAAGTGAGATGTCCAGCTCAAGCAGTGAGACAGAACAGAAGGGGAAGAATTTCTCCTCCGTCAGACTTTTGTTCTATTTAGGCCCTCATGGATTGGATGAGGCCTGCTGTACTGGAGAGGGTGGTCTACTTTACTGAGTCTACTAATTCTAATGCTAATCTCATCCAGAAATATCCTCACAGACACACCCATAAATATGTTTAACCAGGGCACCCCCATGGCCCGGTCAAGTAGACACATAAAATCAGCCATCACAGTGACATACCCAGTGGGTAACAGAGTTGAGATGAAAACTGAAGATTGCAGACTCTGCATTTCATCTTACTTAATTGTGAGTGCCTTAAGGTTGGTCCTGGTGTACCATAATCTCTATATCTTACAGCACCTGTCAGGGTGCTCTGCATGTAGTCAGGGCCCAGAAAATATTAGCTGAATCAGAAGGAATCTGCTCGTCAACACTTCAGATGCTTAAGGGCTGCAGCCTGGTACTTACCAAGAGCTGGTTTTTTCCAGGCAATGTTTCTTCAACTATTTCTTTTAAGGCCACCCTAGTATCCTGCTTACCCTTCCCTGGATACGTTTCTGGTGTCCAGTGCTGGATACTGGCTAGCAACATCCTCCTTAAAGTGACACCCAGAACTGAACTCAGTATACCTTGGGGGCTTCAAAGAGCACCGAGAATATAAACTTATTCGATAGAAGCTTCAAAGTGGCACAAAGGCAGCCTAACAATGTCTGTGGCTTCTTTTTGCCATTGTCAAGCCATGCAGTCTCATGGTTAGCTTTTGGCCAGCTGAACTCTCTGGGGCTTTCTGACGTGATGTCAAGCCAGGTCCTACTTGTTTAACTTCCATCCAGTGCTTTAATTGTATTCATGCCAGATAGCATCTTATTAATTTTAGTCATCAATTCTGGCCACTTAAGAGTCCTGAGCATCCAAATTCTGCCTGAGGATAAACAACGGCAGAAGAGAGAGTTGAAATAAGGTCTGTCTGATTTCCAGGCCCTTGCTCTTCCACTAAGTTCTGCTGTAGGGGGCCCGTCTAGACAAAGACCAACATAGCTGCCTAAAAGCTGTCTGATAAAAGAAAAAAAAGATATGAAAAGCTACAATAACCCATGTTTCCTTGTAGATGGCAATGGCTGGATGCCTTAGGTTCAATGTCCAGCCTTATCTGGGTTACTCTCTGTCTGCATCTGGGTAATGAACTGTTAAAAGATAAACTCAGCGACATTCACTCTATTTAGAGACAGAGTCTTGCTTGTTGCCCAGGCTGGAGTGCAGTGGTACAATCATAGCTCACTGCAGCCTTGAAATCCTGGGCTCAAGTAATCCTCCTGCCTCAGCCTCCTGTGTAACTGGGACTACAGGCACATGCCACCAAACCCAACTAATTTTAAAGAGTTTATTTGAGCAGACGGTGATTCATGAGTTGGGCAGCACTAAATAAAAAACTCTTTGGCCTCCAACGAAGAGGATTTATACCAATCTTTATATGTAGTTTCGTTATGAAGGTGAACGTTGAAGCAAGGCAGAGAAATATGTGATTGGGTCAAGTAGAGTAGTAGCTTTATTGGGATCATTCTGGTGGGAAGTTGCTCACTAGAAATTAGCTGGCAGTTCTGACTGGTTAAACTTAAGTTTCCTTTTACTTTTTACACCATCTCAGTTGAGTGCCATCTCAGCCTAATGAACTCCCAATGAACATTAAAAAAAAAGTCCTACAGAGGAAGACAACAGATTATTTTGTCTCTTACACTGACCCACACACCCTGAGAACAGGAGGGAACTTTAGAACCTTCCTTTGAATATGGCTTCACGGGAGGAACCTCTGTTTTTGTTCTTCTTTGAAATCTGCCCATTTATTTCCCCACATCGAGTATGTGTTAAGAGCCTACTACACATCAAGGATTCTTGGGTTTAAACAACAACAATAAAAAAATTCTGGGAAGTTAAATGTTTCCTTACAGGAAAGCAGATGAAATGAAAATCCCTGTGGAAGATACTTGATGTGAAGCTGATTTTAAAATTCAGTTTCAAAACTGGCTAATAATCTGCTGTGTATGTGGATATAGTCTGTCTTTATAGATTCTCATTACTGTAAGTGTTCTGAATAACTAAAATATAATAAGATACTAATATCCTATGACTCTTCACCACCTAAAACTCTGTCTTCTCTCTTAACAGCTCTGGAAAATAAACACATGGATAAGCTTTTAGTTAAAAAAGGTTGTGTGGGTGACATCTTCATGTTTCAATAGGTGGAATCACTGTGAAAACATGAGTCTCAGTTTTCTTGGAAACCTAAAACAGTTATAAAGAAGAGTTTATCTAAATTCAAATAAATTCTAGTCAAATAATCAGAGGACAAAGCCAAAGAAAAGAATCAGCCTTGTGGAGAAATGCCAGCAGTTGAACTAAAGGAATCCATGCACGTTAGCTCAGGGGAAGGGAATAAGGAAAGGTAACCATTGTCAGAAGGTCAAGGTGAAAGCTAGCTCATCTTGCTAAAGACAAAAACCAATCTTTACATGTAGTTTCATTATGAAGGTACTCTCGGGCCAGCTGCTTCTTTGACTGCCTTTTGTTCACTGGTGGGTGTTCCACCAACAGCTGGGACATCTCAGTGAAATGACTAGAGACCTTTCTACCCAACTGTCAACAACTGAGGTTATAAACCTCTTGAGATTATTAGCTCTGGAGAAAAACATTCTTCTTTTATAGGTCTGCCCTTCAACCTGAATGTCACCTTAGCCAAACATATGTTTCAATACCTTTTTTTGTTTGTTTCTTTCACATGTGACAGCCTTCCAAAAGAATTATTCCGAAAATACCATTAGAAGTCAGAATATTCGTATATATATTTTTTAAACCTATGGAAAAATGAGTTCTGTTGCTTCTTTTTGCTCAAGAGAGATAGAAAATGTCACCGTATGCAATGGGGTTCCCAAATATGCAAATTAGGATAGCTTACTATACTATGTAGGAGAGCTTATAGGCAATTAACATGAATTCAGTTTATTATATCACAGGAGTCTGGTCTCATAGTATATGTATATACGTGCATGTAGGTATGTATCCAGCTTGCTTCAACTAATATTGAGTGAATATTTGCGCTGTGTCAGGCACTATTTGCAGATAACAGTGAACTAAAGAAAGGAAAATTCTTACCCACATAGAGCTTTCATCCTATCAGAGGAATATAGTGATTAATATACAATTAACATACAAAGTCATAAGCAAATTACCTAGTGTATCAGAAGGCTAATACTATGGAGAGTGAAATAGGGAAAGGAGAAAAGGAGTGTATGGGAAGGCATGGCATGGGGGGAAGACATCGGTAAGAAGAGGATGTTTGAGCAAAGGTCCCAGAGGAAGAGTGCTCCAGACAGAGGGAGCAGTTAGTGCAAAGGGCGTAGGTGGGAGGATGCCTGGCATGTCCCCATGCAGAACTCTGTAGAGGCTCAGAGGCTACAGTGCTGCAGTGCGGTTCCAACATGAACTCAGAAGTCAGCACAGATGTCCCAGGTAAAGGGCACCATCCCAAGTAATGCTGCCCTCACTTCAGGGGTCCCCAGGCCACCCATCATTCTAACCAGCTGGCTACATATTTGAGGGTTCAGGAGTTTGCTAGAACAACCCACAGAACTCAGGAAAGCACTATACTTGTGATTATAGTTTTATTATAAAGGATACAAATCGAGACTGAAGAGACACATAGGGCAAGGTCTGGGAAAGCCTTAGATGTAGAGTGTCTGTGTCCTCTCCTCGTGGGATCAGGATATGCCACACTCCTGGTCCATTGATGAACTTACCGACCAGGAGGTTCACCAAACTTCTGATGTTCAGAGTCTTTCTTGGGGGTTGGTTGTGTAGGCATGGTTGGTTAAATCATTGGCCGTGTGGTTGAACTGAGTCTCCAGAGGTCAGGCTGATGTCACATGACTCAAAGCCCCAACACTCGATTAGAGTATTTCTGGTGTGACTGGCCCCCATCCCAAGTCATCTCATTGGCATAAGCCCAGGTGTGATCCAAGGGACCTGACATAGGTATTCCTGTCACTTGGGAAATTCTAAGGGTTTGGAAACTCCTGGCCAGGAACCTAGGAAGAAGACCAGATACATTTTGGATTTATTTTAGTTGGAGTCTCACTCTGTCACCATGGCTGGATTGCAGTGGTATGATCACAGCTCACTATAGCCTCAACTTCCTGGGCTTAGGTGATCCTCCCACTTCAGCCTCCCCGGTAGCTGGGACTACAGGTATGCCCCATTATGCCCAGCTAATTTTTTAATTTTTTTTTTTTGTAGAGACAAAGTCTTGCCATGTTGCCCAGTCCGGTCTTGAACTCCTGAGATGAAGCAATCCTCTGGCCTTGGCTTCCCTAAGTGCTGGGATTACGGGCATGAGCTACCTACCACACCTGGCCCAGACACATTTTTTATTATAAAATGTCAAGATATGGGAAACACATCCATGCTAATTCTATAATGATAATGATGCCAAACATTTATAATAAGGAGAAAGCAAGTAATGTAGCAAAAACAATGAACTTACCAGACTTTGGATCTTTGCAAACAGAGAAAGACAAAATGACGAGTTCCCTACTCAGGAGAGGAGGGCCGATCACACTTTGACACACTTATCTTAAAAGTTTCACACTTATCTTAAAAGAAATGTTTCAGCAACTGTATACACACAGTCAGCTCTTAGTTAACCAGCTCTTAGCTAATTGAGAGGGACTTGTGGCATGAATCGCTAGAAATGTGTATAACACAAAATCCCTTTCATTTGCTTCTTGAGTGTATGTTATATTCCATGCTATCTATATTTCCTTCTGAGAGATCACTTGGGAACTGGGCTTCTTTTGCTCAATAGAATTCAAGTTGAAAGGACCTTAAGGAGTTTCTAGCTGAGGTCTTTCATTTCACATGTGAGGAAGCCAATGCCCAAAGTCAACTGGCCACTTAGTGTTACAGGAGAGGCCTGAAGCTTCCAACTTCTAGACTGACTTCTGGGAGGGGCTTCCATTGTGAGAGGTTGCATCATTCAGTTGGGACATCAGCATCAGCCTCAAATGTACCCTCAGAAGAGCACCAGCCCTGGAGATGGGGGTTATGGGTCATTCTAACTCCTGCCCTGCTCCTCTGGGCAAATGATTTAACTTCTCTGAGTCAGAGTCCAGTGGTAAAATGGAGACAAAAGTAGTACCTGCCACAAAATATTGGCATGAGGATTAGATGACGTAAAAACCACGTTGCACAGCTGTAATGTAATAGACAAATATTGCTACTTGATGTTATTATTATTTAGGCTCTTAGAAACCCTCATCTCTTGATTGAAGTGGAACAGATCTGAGTTCTCTCTCTCTCTTTCTTTCTCTCTTTCTTTCGTCACTTGCTTTGTTGCCCAGGGTAGATTGCAGTGGCTTGATCATGGCTTACAGTAGCCTCAACCTTCTGGGCTTAGGCAATCCTTCCATCTCAGCCTCCCAAGTAGCTGGGACCATTTTTTTTTTTTTTTTGTAAAGACAGGGTCTTACTATGTTGCCCAGGCTGGTCTCAAACACCCAGGCTCAGACACTCTTCCTGCCTCAGCCTCCCAAAGTACTAGAACTACAGGCAGGAGCCACTGCACTCGTCAAATTTGAGATCTTTATTTTGAACTATTTAACAAACGTTTTTCTGAACAACATGCTGGCGAATATGGGAGATGCTAACTTAGGCAATGAAATATTTTGCTCACAGGAAAAGGCCATTCACGGTTGGCAGCAACGCGTAGTAAGCTCAGATCAGAAAATGGTACAAGGGCAGTGTGGCAACCCGAAGAGGTCGCACTGTTGAGTAAAGTATGGTTCCTGAGAGGTTCTCTGACATTAAGATTTCTTCCATCTGGGTTCGGTGGCTCAGCCTGTAATCCCGCGCCTTGGGAGGCTGAGGTGAGTGGATTGCCTGAGCCTGTGGGTTCAAGACCCGCCTGGGCAACTTGGTTGAGACCTCATCGCTACAATAAATCAAAAAATTAGCCAGGCGTGGTAGCGCATGCCTGTAGTTCCAGCTACCTGGAAGGCTGAGGTGGAAGGATCGCCAGGAGCCTAGCAGGTCAAGGCTGCGGTGGTTGGGAGCAGCCACTGCACTCCAGTGTGGGTGACAGAGTGAGACTCCCAACTCAAAAAGAAAAAAAAAAAAAGATTTCTTCCTCTCTGACCAAGAGACAGGTGTTGTGGAAAACTCTCAGTCCTAGCTCCGGACCCTAAGCTTCATATACAAACTGCAGGTTTAGGTGAAACAGACAGATCTTGAGGTTTCAAGCATGGAAGACACGGACAAAATCGTGCTGCACAGCGTGAACTGCACATGTGGTCACATTTGCTGCAGTGTCTGCTGGCTCTGTTCTCCGCAAAGCGGATGAGTGTGTGCGTGTGTGTAATTAAAGTCCAGGTACACAAACCGATCAGCCAGCAAACAGATCAGAATGTCGAGAGCCATCCGAGATAAGAATAAAAATAAAAACAACAACAAAACACAGAAAGTGGTTCATGACTTAAAGATAACACAATGAATTTACTGTAATCAAAAATACATTGAAAATGGAAATAAGCAACCTAAAGCATATTAAAATGGAGTAAGACGTTTTGTTAACCAATTTGGTAGCCCAAGAAATGTATCTCTGTCAAACTGACTGATATCATTATTTTTCAGACACCCTTAAGATGCTCCTCTATTTATTTTTAAACTTGCATAAGTTATTGATTGATTTATTTATTTTTATTGTGGAGATGTAAGGGACAAACCAGGATTAGCTGCAGAAGCAGCTGCGTGCAGGTGAAGTTTGGGCCGCCAGCTGGCCCTCACTTCCCCTGGTTTAGGACCAGGTGCTCTTTGAGATGCTGTCTGCCCCCTCCCTTCCCCCCTTCCTCTCCTGGCAGTGTCATCGACTGCTGATTCCTCCCTTGTGCTTATGGGACTGATCCCCTGGGCGAGTTAATAGCTGGCATCGTTTCTGCAGGCTTGCCTTAACGTGGCGAGAGTATTCGTATATTTAATATAGACTTTTAAATGCGCTACTGCTAATTATAAAACTTCTCATATTTGGTCTGTAGCCAGCAGTGGGTCTGTGTTTTTTATTTTTTTTTTTTTTTTTTTTTTTTTGAGTTGGCGTCTCACTCTTCGCCCAGACTGGAGTGCAGTGGCCGCTCCCAGCCACCGCAGCCTCGATCCTCTGGGCTCCGGCAATCCTTCCACCTCAGCCTTCCGAGTAGCTGGAATTACAGGCACACGTTACCATGCCGGCTGATTTTTTTTATTTTATTGTAGAGATGAGGTCTCACCAAGTTGCCCAGGTGGGTCTCGAACCTGCGGGCTCAGGCAATCCACTCATCTCAGCCTCCCAAGGCGCGGGATTACAGACTGAGCCACCGAGCCAGGCTGTGTTTGAATTTTTTAGAGTGGTGATAATTTTTCTTGCCTGACTACCTCTTCTTTAGCAGTTTGCAAAGGAAGCATGGCCTAGGAAGTGCATAGTGGCAGGGAACCTTGGAGAAATTCTGATTAGTCTCCCTCTTGACCACTCCTCTGTCCAAGGACAAGGTGAGGGCCAACCTATAGCAGATTAATTAATCCGTGAAGTTGCAAAGCTTCAGATTAATTTTGATTCTGATGTTACTTACTCACTTCTGGATTTCAGTGGTGCATTATTACTCAGCAGTAGCAAATGGTTCTCAAAGATGTCTGCATTTAGGGTCAGCACCCTTTTTCTGTAAAAAGCAAGATAGCAAGCCGGGCTCGGTGGCTCAGCCTGTAATCCCGCGCCTTTGGGAGGCTGAGGTGAGTGGATTGCCTGAGCCCGCGGGTTCGAGACCCGCCTGGGCAAGCAAGACCTCATCTCTACAATAAATCAAAAAAATTAGCCGACCGTGGTAGCGCGCGCCTATAGTTCCAGCTACTTGGAAGGCTGAGGCGGAAGGATCCACTGCACTCCAGTCTGGGCAACAGAGTGAGACTCCAACTCAAAAAAAAAAAAAAAAAAAGCAAGATAGCAAATATTTTAGCCTTTAGGAGCCATATATTCTGTGGCATACCTACTCAGCTCTACTGTTGCTGTATGAAAGATAATAGGTAGACATGTAAGTGTAGCTGTGTTCTAATACAATTTTATTTATAAGAATAGGCAGAGAGCCAGATTTGACTTGCGGGCTGCCGTTTGCTGAACCCTGGTCTAACACTGATTTTTTGTTTTTGGAAAAATACGCCCTTTTGTGAGAACTTGATGGGGGGAATGGATCCAACTCCAGAGAAATTAACATAGTCATATACAGATATGTGTATGCACACATCCCTCAAACAAAATACTAGGGCTTCCATGTCAAGAGGTTACGTGTCCTCAAAACTCATGGATCCAGGCTGGAACTCTTGGTCTAGGTGGTGTTCTATGAACTGAAAGTCTTTGTAATGGTCGGTTGGATGCTCTCGGACCGCCATTCTTAAAAAAAAAAAAAAGAAAACAGGTCAGGCATGGTGGCTGAAGCCTGTAATCCCAGCACTTTGGGAGGCCGAGGCAAGAGGATTGCCTGAGCCTAGGGGTTGGAGATCAGCCTGGGCAACTTGGAGAGATGTCGTCTCTACAGTAAATCAAAAAATTAGCCGGATGTGGTGGCGTGTGCCTGTAGTTCTGGCTACTTGGAAGGCTGAGGTAGAAGGATCGTCTGAGCCCAGCAGGTCAAGGCTGTGATAGCTATGAGCATGCCACTGCACTCCAGCCTGGGTGACAGAGTGAGACTCCAACTCAAAAAAAAAAAAGACAACAGATTTGCTCCTACTTATCTCATATCAGAAACTCCAGGCTTTCATCGGGCTGTGCAGTTTATATGGAGACCCAAAGAGGAACAGCAGCAGACATCAAGCAGCTCTAAAGGAAAGAAGCCATGGACATGCTGGAAGGATGGAGAAGCATACTTTGGAGAGCGATGAGGGCTGGAGACAGTTCAGCTCTGACACTTGAGTAAACACTGGGTGACTTGGTCGTTGGAAACACAGGCTGCCACACCCATGTCCTTGTGACCTCTGTCAGACAGCCCCAGTTCCCAAGTACCCTCTCCTTTTGCTAGAACAGGGTCTAGTTTAACATGTACTTCTGTTCTACTTTTTTTTTTTTTGAGTTGTAGTCTCACTCTCTCCCCCAGGCTGGAGTGAAGTAGTGTGCTGATGGCCACCGCAGCCTCGACCTACTGGGCTCAGGCAATGCTTCCCCCTCAGCCTTTACTTTTTTTTTTAAATCTCATTGCCTCATAGGTGCTCATTTCAAGATTCCCTGAATTTACTGGAGTATTCTTTTTTTTTTTTTTTTTTTTTTTGAGTTGGAGTCTCACTCTGTCACCCAGACTGGAATGCGGTGGCCGCTCCCAGCCACTGCAGCCTCGACCTGCTGGGCTCCGGCGATCCTTCCACCTCAGCCTTCCAAGTAGCTGGAACTACAGGCACGCACTACCACGCCTGGCTAATTTTTGATTTATTGTAGAGATGAGGTCTTGCCAAGTTGCTCAGGCAGGTCTCGAACCCGCGGGCTCAGGCAATCCACTCACCTCAGCCTCCCAAAGTGTGGGATTACAGGCTGAGCCACCAAGCCTGGCTACTGGAGTATTCTTGAAGGCCAGGTGGACGCCCACGGTCTCTTCTGTCCTACAGGGCATTCTTCATAGAATCGGCACCCATTGAGGGCAGGTGTGAGACTTGCCTCCAACACGTGGGTGCCTAGTCATCCAGAGATTGCAGCATATGAAAAGAGATAGCATGGAGATTTTGTTACCACCACCAGTGCCGATAGCGAAATATTATTGGACCTTTAATATGGTAGATTGTGTGTGCTAGGCACTGAGCCTTCATTTGTCTATGTCATCTCTCATTTTCTGAAGCCAGGGGGGACAGAGGCATGACCCCCCTCCCCACAAGATTGCACGGTGACTATATGACAAAACTGCAGTGTAAGCCCAGATCTGCCCAACTGACATTGCATTATCCTTGCCCTGGGACTGATGATAGCTCTCGACGATTTCGAAATTGGCCAAGATATCCATGACATGCCTTTTAATTAAAAGAAAAGTCTGGCCTCTGTTTAATTGCTGTTGTTGTTCATTGTTCTTTTTGCTTCTGATGACAAAAGAGAACACAGAGACCTTCTGAAAGTTTACCTCACTGCCCTTTTCCAGAATACAATTTCAGGCTATGCTTCCTGCTTACAGATGGTGACTCACCGGTGAATCAGGGGCTGAGCCAGCGTGCGTCCTTTATGTCTAGTGCCACCAGCTTGTCATTTGTCCTGTAGCCTCTCTACCCCCGCCGCTTCCCCCCTCCCCCGAACCTCCCGACAACCACAGGATTGATTGGTTGTTTCCCCCTCCACAATGTTCCCCAGGCCCAGGGCAGCCCACCAAACCCTGGCCGTCTTTCCAGTGACTCAGATGCCCTTTAAACAGCTCAGGGGGGAAGGCGGTAAAATAGTTGAAGTTAGTGGCTTTTTGGGCTCTGTTTTAGAGCTCAGTTGGGAGTTGAGCTCTTGTCCCAACCAGACTGGAGTATGACCTCAGGCAGGCCACTTAGCATCCCTCCCCTTAGTACTGAGACTCTGGTTTCTTTTCTTCATTGTTTTGCTTTTCTTTTTTTTTTAAAGAGATGAGTTCACCCTGGCTGGAGTGCAGTAGGGCGACCATAACTCACTGCAGCCTTGAACTCCTGGGGACTCTGGTTTCTAAGGTCCTATCAGCTGTTGTCATCTGGTTACATGTCTTCTTCTTCTTTTTTTTTTTTGAGTTGGAATCTCAGGCTGGAATGCGATGGCATGCTCACAGCCACCACAGCCTCAACCTACTGGGTTTAGGTGATCCTTCCACCTCAGCCTTCCAAGGAGTTGGAACTACAGGCGCACACTACCACGCCCGGCTTATTTATTGATTTATTGTAGAGACGGGGTCTCACCCAGATTGCCCAGGCTGGTCTCGAACCGCCGGGCTCAGGCAGTCCTCTTGCCTCGGCCTCCCAAAGTGCTGGGATGACGGGCTGAGCCACCGTGCCCAGCTACGTATCTTCTTCTTTATCTTGGTGCAGAACCCTGGAACATGGTCCCAGGTGTCTTCCCTACTTGAGCTCTCTTCCAGTGTCTCATTGGTTGCTGGAGTTTCTGATTGACTCATAGTAGTTACTCCAGTTCGTTAAGGTGTGCCAGGTAGAAGCACTTTCAGGGACCAAGAAAAGGTGACCAAGGTCTTCATTTCTAGAATCCCAGTCTTCCAGCCCTCTTCTAGTGCTTTGCTCTCATGAGGCAGCTCTCCGGGGCTCTGATTCTTCAGGCCTAAAGCTAATGGGTGTCCTGAGACAGGCTTCGAGGCGCCCCTGGGTGGCAGTGGGCTTTGAGGTCAGACATGTTTTAGCACTAGTCGGGTTGCTTGAAGCTGTGCAACTCTGGGGACGTGTCCAACGCTTAGAACCTATTTCTTCATAGGGTTATTGTGAGGACTTGAAAACAATAACACGTATAAGGAGTTTGGTAGGATGCCTGATGAATGTCGATGCCTTTCCACCTCCCTCTATTCCTGTCCAGTGCTAAAATTCTGTGCTGTGTTAATGATAATGGAGGCCAGGAATGGTGCCTCATGCCTGTAATCCTGATACTTTTGGAGGCTGAGGTGGGAGGATCCTCGAGCCTCGGCATTCAAGACCAGCCTGGGCAACATAGAAAGACTCCATCACTAAAGAAGTAAAAATAAAAATTTGCCCAACATGGTGGCACACACCTATAGTCTCAGCTATTTGGAAGGCTGAGGCAGGAGGATGGCTTAAGCCCAGGATTCCAAGGCTTCAGTGAGTTGTGACCACACCACTGCACTCCAGCTTAAGGTACAGAGTGAGACCCCATCGTAATAATGATAATGATAGTAATGGAAAACGTGAAGTTTCGTGAGTTTTTTTGTTTGTTTGTTTTGGTTTTTTTTGAGTTGTAGTCTCACTCTGTCATGCAGACTGGAGAGCAATGGCACGCTCCGGGCCACCGCAGCCTCGACCTGCTGGGCTCTGGCGATTCTTCCGCCTCAGCCTTCCAAGTAGCTGGAACCACAGGCATGCACTATCACGCCCGGCTAATTTTTTTGATTTATTGTAGAGACGAGGTCTCACCAAGTTTCCTGGGCTGGTCTTGAACCCGCCGGCTCAGGCAGTCCACTTGCCTTGACCTCCCAAAAGTACTGGGATTACAGGCTGAGCCACCCAGCCCGCCATGTATTTATTGATCATTTGCTGCACAGTCAACTCTGAGCTTGCCGTGCAGAGAGTATAGGTGATATGGTTCCTCTCCCCAAGGAGTTCATGGGTATTGAGGACAGGGAAGATGGTAGGTAGAAGATACCTGAAACAAGGTACCATCACCCCCCAAAATACTGGGCACCAACTGTATGCAAAGCTGTGAAATTATACTACCTATGTTTACTCTTTAAAATGTGATTTATTGGACCAGGCACAGTGGCTCATGCCTATAATCCCAGCACTTTGGGAGGCTGATGTGAGAGAACTACCTGAGCCCGCAGGTTCAAGACCAGCCTGGGCAACTTGGCAAGACTTCATCTCTACAATAAATAAAAAAATTAGCCAGGCATGGTGGTGTGTGCCTGTAGTGCCAGCTACTTGGAAGACTGAGGAGGAAGGATCGCCTGAGCCCAACTGGTCAAGGCTGTGATGGCAGGGAGCGTGCCACTGCCCTCCAGCCCAGGAGACAGAATGAGACTCCAACTCAAAAAATAAATAAAATGTGGTTTATTTTTTGTGTCACCTTCTCGTAATGATCTTAAGAGAAACAGTTTGAAAGTGAGGCATGATTCAGTCAAGACATAGCTAAAACAAGCAAAAGACCCCCTAGCTGTATGTTACAAGGCTGGGTCAGAGTTCCCAGCCTTGATCAACTTTTTTGAGGGATAGACCTTATCTTCATCAGCATATGTGCACTCAGGGTGGTGGGTACTATATTTCTTTGTTTATTCCTCCCTCTACCCCAACATATGGAATTCCAAAAAAAATCTGTTTCACGTCCAGTCAGCTGGCTCTGTCACTGATGCCATTTTGTCCCAGCTCCTAGGGTGGGAACTTTATCCCTGCTTTGTCATCTGATCTTTCCTCCACCTTACTTCTCTTACCTGTAGTCACCAGCCCTACCAGTGGGTCTTGCTAAATGTTTCCCTGTCCCTCTCTCAAACCCAGAGTTACTGCAGGAAACTCCTTAGTGATCTTCATTTCTCTCTTCATTCAGTCAACAGATATTTATTGAGTACTCACTCTGGCCAGGTGCTGTTCTGGGTGCTGCTACCATGTTATATGAGACGGTCCTGGTCCTTGCCTCATGGACCTTGAGGTCTAGTGTGAGATACAGACCTTTGATGAATAGTTATAGGAATGGTGTGTATTATGAAAAAGGATGCATGTGGGGCTGAGAGACCATGCGTTGTGGATCTGAGTTTTAGGAAAGGCTTTTCTGAAGAAGTTGGATTAACTCTGAGACCTGAAGAAGTAGTCAATGTCAGCCAGGTGCCCAAAGTGGGGTGGATGGGTCCATGGGTGTGGGGAGTGGGGGTGGCGGGTTGTTGCCAGGGAGGTGGGATGAGAGAAGAGTGATTTCAAGTAAAGAGAACACAAGCTGGGATACCAGAGAATTGAGGACCTGAAGGAAAGCCAGCGTGACTGGGGTGGAAGGAGGGAGAGAAAAAGTGACAGGAAGCATGGTTGGGACCAGGCTGGGATGAGCCTTCTCCAACCGTTTTAAGGATTTGGGGTCACACGAGAACAATAGAATGTGATCACAGCAGGGTATGGTGGGGTCAGAGATACATCTTATTTGCTTATTATTATCATTATTATTTTTTTTTTGAGTTCAGGTCTCACTCTGTCACCCAGGCTGGAGTGCAGCAGCACGATCATGGCTCACCACAGCCTCGACCTCCTGGGCTCAGGCAGTCCTCCTGCCTCAGTCTCCCAAGCAGCTGGGACTATGGGCACACACTACCACACCAGCTACTTTTTAAATTTTTTGTAGAGATGAGGTCTTGCTGTGTTATCAGGACTAGTTTCAAACTCCCAGCATCAAACAATCCTTCCTCCTCGGCCTCCCAAAGTGTTGGGGTTACAGGTGTGAGCCACCATGCCCAGCCCAAGCCACATTTTTAAAAGATCTCTCTGGAAGCAGAGTTGAAAGTGCCTTGGAGGAACTCAAGAGTAAACATGGAGTGACCAGATAGGTGGCATCAAAATAGTCATTGCAGAGTGATGGGGACCTGCCTTGGGTTGTTGGCAACGGGAAAAGGGGGCAGTGGACAGAATTAGGAAACACTGAAAGACAAATGAGTAGTCATGGCGACTCACGGAATGTAGGTGAGGTTCGACGGGCGGTTTCTTACTGCGGGCTTTGCTGGGTGGTGGTGATGCGCCCTGCTAGGGAGAACAGGTGGGAAGAAGAAGCACTCAGCTGTGTATATTGGGGAGAGGTGGGTATCAGGTCAAGACACCCCCAGACCGGATGTCTTCCCTCCGACCACTTCCCACCCAGGCTCCTTCTCCACACAGCCAGACACTAATTGCTCTCACCTCCCAGCTTAGGAAATTTCCAGTGAATCGATGTGTGTTGAAGTTTGGGAGGTGGAAGGAGTTTGGGTCATGGGGCGGATCCCTCACGAACAACCCGGTGCCCTCCTCCTGGTAGTGAGTGAGTTCTCGCTCATTTAGGTAACATGAGAGCTGGTGGATAAAGAGCCTGCCACCTCCCGCCTCTTTCTCGCTATGTGACACGCCTGCTCCCCCTTTGCCTTCCATGATTGTAAGCTTCCTGGGACCTCCACCAGATGCAGAGGCTGGCGCCATGCTTCTTGTACAGCCTGGGGAACCATGAGCTAAGGAAATCTCTTTTCTTGATAAAAGACCCAGCCTCAGGCATCCCTATAAGGCAACACAGAAGGGTACATCCCTCCCGGGTCTCAACCTTGTCCCTCATCAGCTACATCTGTAAAGACCCCTGGTTTCCTCCCCAACCCCATGCATCTCCCTCAACTTTGCTCCAGTTCCCTTCAATTCCTGCTTCAGGCCTCCTTGAAGAACGCTCTTACCGACTGCCCCAGCCTGTCTCTGTTAAGCTTATGTTTTTGCTATTCGTTTTGCATGGAACAGACTCTCAGCATTCCCGTTGCCTTCTCCTTTTATGTACGCTGCCTCTTGAATTCACTGAGAAAATCCAAATCAGATATTGGCACCTACTTCATAGCTGGTCCCTTCCGCCGTGCTCTGTACACAGGTAGGCTCCATACGTGTCAGTGCAGGGACACATGCGGGGCAGATCTGAAGAGTGACAGATGAGGCAGTTGAGCTTGGAAGGGCTGAAGAAAGATAGACAGGTGTGGCTAAGGTTGCTCCTATGGATGCAGAGAGGTCCACACACACCCCTGTCCTAGGAGAGAGGGTTCTCATTTATTTGGTTTATAATAGCCAAGGGGAAGTACTGGGAAGCTGGAAACAGAAGAATGATGCGTGGAATGTAGTCATTTTTCTTTCTTTTTTTTTGAGGCAGGGTCACACTCTGTTGCCCAGGCTGAATTGCAGTGACACAATCATGGCTCACTGCAACCTTGACCTTCTGGGGTACTTCTATTATTATTATTATTATTATTATTATTATTATTGAGACAAGATTTCTCTGTGTTGCCCAGGCTGGTCTCGAATTCCTGGGCTCAAGTGATCCACCTGCCTCGGCCTCCCAAAGTGCTGGGATCACAGGCGTGAGTCACCACGCCCAGCCCCAGAAGGCAGTCATTTAAAAAATCTAATAGGGGTGGGCTTCAAGGGGAATGTCGCTGCTGATGGGTGAGCTCATTTTGTCTCCCAGGCTGTGTACAGAGCACTGTAAATGGGTGAGTTGATGCTTGCAGGCACTCTCTGGGAGAGCTACTGTCACCATCCTCATTGTAAGAGGAGGAACTTGAGGTCTCCACCCATAATCCTAGCTACTTGGGAGGCTGAGATGGGAGGACGACTTGAGCCCAGGAGCTCAGGACTGCGATGAGCTATGATTGCACCACTGCACCCAGCCTGGGTGACAGAAAGAGATGCTGTCTCTAACTTTCCATTGGTGAAGCCAATTGCAAGTCCAACCTGCCTAACCATTATGCTATAGTGGGAAAACAGGGAAAAGAGGTGTCCGGGATGGTGCTAGGTACCTTCACGGGGACTCAGGGATCCTTGGGCTTCTAAGAGCCTCAGAGTCTGCAGTCAAAGGACAAGCTCCCTCCTTCACCGGAGTAACCACTGGCATCTGTCTGTTTGGGTTTGGCATAAAATTTGAAGAAATAGGACGGGCTCAGTGGGCTCAGCCTGTCTTCTCAGCACTTGAGAGACCGAGGCGAGTGGATTGCCTGAGCCCAGGGGTTCGAGACCAGCCCAGGCAACTTGGCAAGACCTCATTTCTACAATAAAATTGAGAACTAGCCCAGTGTGGTAGCCCACGCCTGTAGTTCCGGCTACTTGGAGGCTGAAGCAGAAGGACCGCTGGAGCCCAGCAGGCGAACACTGGGGTGGCCGTGAGTGTGCCACTGCACTCCAGCCTGGGCAACAGAGTGAGACTTCCACTCAAAAATAATAATAATAATAAAATAAGGTAAAATTTGAAGAAACAATCCCCTGCTTAAAAGGAGTCTTAAAACCACTGAATCCAAGAGTTTTGGTTACCTGGTTTGTTGAAGATGGCTGTAGAACTCATGTCAAATATGGCGTTAGATGCTGCAAGCTTAAAGTCTTCTCAGGGCACAGGAAGGATTGTTGTTCCCCAAAAATGAATCTACTAGCTCCAGACTGAAGAAAATGCACTTTTTGGCCAGATCCGGGACTCGCACCTGTAAACCTAACACTTTGGGAAGCCAAGAAGTGAGGATTGCTTGAGGCCAGGTCTTGGAGACCAGCCTGGGCAACATAGCGAGGCCACATATGTACAAAAAATTTTTAAAATATCATCATACTACGAGAAAGGGATTGGCAGTAGTGGGACACTGTCATGGGCAGGGGGGAGGCGAGGGGCACAACATCATAAGGGTGCCTGACCCTAATCCAGGTGAAGTGAGGTCCAACGGGAGGCCCAAAGCTTTACTTGTACCTAAACCACGTATGTACGCAATCCTGACTTGTACCCCACAACTTTAAAATAAAATAAAATTTGGCTGGGCTCGGTGACTCACTTTGGGAGGCCGAGGCGAGTGGATTGTCTGAGCACACAGGTTCGAGACCAGCCCGGGCAGCTTGGCGAGACCTCGCCTCTACAAGAAGTCAAAAATTGGCCGGGCGTGGTAGCGCGTGCCTGTCATTCCATCTACTTGAAAGGCTGAGGCGGAAGGATTGCTGGAACCCAGTGGGTCCACGCTGGGATGGCTGTGAGTGTGCCACTGCACTCTAGCCTGGGCAACAGGGTGAGACTCCAACTCAAAATTAAATTATATTAAATTTTTAAAAAAATCCATCTGAGCATGGTGGCACATACCTGTAGGCCTAATTATTTAGGAGGCTGAAGCAGGAGGATAGCTTGACTCCAGGAGTTTGAGGCTGCAGGGAGCTATGATCACACTACTGCACTCCAGCCTAGGTGACAGAAAGAGGTGCTGTCTCTAAAAACAGAGAGAAGAAAATGCACTTTTAAAACTTAATTAGCACCAAACTTGTTTTGAAACTCTTGGGGAAAAGATTTCTATTTGGTCCTTTGTCAGATTTTAAGTCAGCTAATTAAATGGGAGTCTTTGTGTTACATGCTTTCACCATTCTCAGAATGCTTTCTTCAGTGTCTTCACTTGAGCCTTACCTGTGAGGTAGGTAAGGCCAGTCATTACTAGTGTCTTTTTTTTTTTGAGTTGGAGTCTCAGTCCGTTGCCCAGGCTAGAGTGCAGTGGCAAGCTCACGACCACCCCAGCGTCGACCTGCTGGACACTGGCCAGATCCGATCCTTCTGCCTCAACCTTCCATTTTACGCAGGAAGCTAGAGGATTTGCAGGGGCCACTGCCTATCTTATTCACTGCTCTGTCCTCTGTGCCTAGCACACAGTAATTGTTCACCAAAGCTTGTTGAACAAATTGAATGACTGGACACACACATTAAGTGGCAGTATTGGAATCTAAGACCGTCAAAATCAGAGCTGGTTTTATGACCCCATTCTGCCTTGAAGATGGCGAGAGACCAGTCCACGGGAAGCCCCTACTGTAAGTGGGTGTAACTATGACATTGGAAACCAATGATCTTTTAGCTACACTCTATCGATTAATGTTTGGAACACCTCCTGGAAAAATCTTCCCCACACAGCTCCTCACTCCTCCACATTTCAGATTTGAATCTACGCAGCATCATAGACATTCTAACAACCATAAGTTCCTTTTATTGCAAACTTGGACACAATTTATAGAACAGTGTGTCTTGATTTTGCGGGAAGAGCATATTTATTCAAATTTTATTATCTAAAGCATTTTAGAAAGAAAAATAGAAATGCATGTATGCTATATGTGAGTCATAGGACGATCCATAGAATCGATTCATTCTTCTTTGTTTGTCATTTGAAATGATCACCTCTTAGTGTGCTTGCGAAAAACAAGCACACCCTTTGACTGTGACCGTGTTTAGAGAAGAGTGTAGCCGGTCGATGGTGGGTTTTGGACATGATGTCTGTTTGTTTTCTCTCCTGTCTGGCCTTCAAGGGTGTGAGTGGTGTTTGTCTGCCCTTGAGGGGCTGCCTAGCCCTCCGGAAGTCTTCCCCACTCCTGAAACATGTGTTAGGCCAAGCGTGCAGCCTCCAGCCAGCTGGAGAAAGCCTCTTCCCACAGGAAGTGCTGTGCTGAGCTCTGCTGACGATATTCCCAGGGTAACTAACGATTTTCAAAATGCCACGTTACCATGGTGCTGGAAACATGTAGGTGGAGGTCATGCAGCTGGGATTCATATTCAGTGAGTCTCCAGGTTCTCAGCTTTCGTTTTCTTTGGGTTTGCCGTTTTTGCTTCATTTAGAACATGGCGAGGAGACAACTGGGTCTGCATGAGGCCTGGCTCGCTCTCTCTTTTGCTTTTCCTCCTCCTTGCAGCCTTGTCCTCCACCTCCCGAGTTCCTGCCGGCTGTCCTGTTTAGAAGTGGGGCGGGATTGTTTGAAAGCTTCTACCTCTGGAGGGCTGGATATGTCACAGGCCTCAGTGACAGCCTGAGAAGCGTCTCTGACCCCAGAAATGCCACCCGAGACCCCAACAATAGCAAACAAAAGCCTGTCTCCACCCAGTGTAGTTGTTTTAGTTTTATGTAATTGTAGGGGAGGAAAAATGTCTCTTTCTTTCCCATCCTAGGCTTGTGACTGAGGCCCCTGTAACAAAAGACAGATCTGCTGGGCACAGTGGCTCACACCTGTGATCCCGGCATTTTGGGAGGCCAAGGCAGGAGGATTGCTGGAGCCCAGGAGTTAAGAACCAGCATAGGCAGCATAGCGAGACCTCATCTCTACAAAAAAAAAAAGTCAAAAAAAATTAGCAGGGCGTGGTGGCACGCACCTGTAGTCCCAGCCACTTGGGAATGGAAGGATCGCCTGAGTGGAGGAGGTTGAAGCTGTGTTGGGCTATGAGCACTCCAACCTGGGCGGCAGAGTGAGTGAGACCTTGACTCCTCCCCCCACAAAAAAAGAAAAAGGAAAAAAAGAAAGCAAAACAAACAAACCACAACAAGAGAAAACTTACAAGTTTATTTAAAATAAGTTTTATGTGACACGAGAGAGTCTTCATAAGGAAATTAAGACCCAGAGAAGCAGTTCAGCCTGAGTGTGTTTACACTAGGCATGATGAAGGGTGGACAGTCATGGAGATATGACAGAAAGCAAATAGTACGAGTTAAGTATAATAAACTGGGGGGAACTTAGCAAGGCCTGTCTGTTCAGAGTCCTCTCTGTGTCTCTGAGTCCTCAGAGATGAGGATGTTCTTTTCCTCTAGGTATAGGGAGGTGCTTCTCCCGTGAGACTCTTTTCACCTGCTTCAGGGCAGAGGAGGAAAATCCTTCCGAGGTTTTATGACCTGCTGCAGGAGATGGAGGGAGAAAGTTGGAGGGACCTTTCTGCACACGGTGGTGCTCAAATACCTTCAACTTTCCAGGTGCCATATTTAGGACAGTATGTCCTGAGCCCCATCACAATTCAATGATCCTTCCTTAGAGACAGGGATAGATAAATATGCACCATCACATGTATAATATGCACAAGGAGGAGAATCCAAAAAGTCCTAGAATTTATTTATAAAAAATTGCGTGTCTATTCTTACATGTTTAAACTTCAGGCACCTTCAAAGTATTCTCCGTTTAATGCAGTAAACCTATTGAGATGCTTTTTCTACTGCTCAAAAAAAGTTTTTGAGCACATCCGTTTTGATGCCTTTTAGGGCTTCTGCCATTTTTTTACTTTTCTTTTTTTTTTTTTTGAGTTGGCGTCTCACTCCGTCACCCAGACTGGAGTGCAGTGGCCGCTTCCGGCCATCTCAGCCTCGACCTGCTGGGCTCCGCCGATCCTTCCGCCTCAGCCTTCCAAGTAGCTGGAACTACAGGCGTGCGCTACCACGCCCGGCTGATTTTTTTGTTTATTGTAGAGATGAGGTTTCGCCTGCCCAGGCGGGTCTCGAACCCGCGGGCTCAGGCAATCCACTCACCTCAGCCTCCCAAGGCGTGGGATTACAGGCTGAGCCACCGAGCCCGGCTGGCTTCTGCCATTTTTTGTCTCACCTCTTCCACAGCAGCAAAACGTTTCCCTTTGAGAACTTTTTTTCATCCAGGGAAACAAAAAAAAAGTCACCCGGGGCAAGATCAGGTAAATAGGGAAGGTGGGGCACAGGGGTCATGCCGATTTTGGTCAAAAACTGCTGAATACTTAGCGGTGGTGTGGGCAAGTGCACTCCTAAATCACTCATCATGAAATGGGAGTTGAAACAATCTCCGAAAAAAGAAGTCACTGAAGCTGAACACAGGCTCTCACAACAACGCTGGCTGGTACACTGAAGCTAATAGGTTCCTAGAACACGTACCCTGTGGGAGAAGCCTGGACCACAAGGGGCCTGTCCTCCAAAAAGATAATTCTGGGTTTTCTCTGGGGGACGTTCTCCCCTCGTATATATGTGTGTATGCATGTGTGTGTGTTTATACGTTATGTTACACATTTTCTATTTTGACCTGCTAGGGAAAGGATACCCAGAGAGACATAGAGGTGATGCCAGGTAGGGTGTCTTGCAAAACCCGTGGATTCTTTGGCTTGTTTCTAAAATGAATTTTAGAGCAGTATAGTTTTAAAACAAGGTTTATTGACGAGAAAAAGAGAAAGAGGAAAGAGGAAGATTCATGGCAGAAAGACCCGCCATGGGCAACCCTAACCCTTCAACTCCAAACGAGGTATCTAGTTATGGATATGCTAATGATGGTGTCCAGGTAACCATGGCTCCAGAGAGATTGACACCTCTGGGCTCCTGATGGGAGGAGACTAGGAGAGGGGTCTTTTCCTGACCACTTAGTTTCCCCCAGGAGACCTGCCAGATGTTTCCAGTTCACAAATTGATTAGCTAAAAGATGGTCTTATAATTTCTATGGCTTTGGATACTGAAGGGGTGGTCTTTGGCCTTCTGCTTCAGACAAGGAACCTGAAAGATTCTTAGAGATTGTTATGCTAAACCATGAATTGAAAGGTTGGGACCCAGTGCCATGGCTCAAGCCTGTAGTCCCAGCACTTTGGGAGGCAGAGGTGAGAGGATTGCCTGAGCCCGCATGTTGGGTGACCAGCCTGGGCACCCAGGCAACTTGGCGAGACCTGATCTCTACAATACATACATACATACATAAACAAACAAATAAATAAGCAAGCCGGGCCTGGTAGCACGCTCTGTGGTTCTGGCTACTTGGAAGGCTGAGGCAGAAGGATCACCGGAGCCCAGCAGTTCCCAGCTGTGGTAGCCGTGAGCATGCCACTGTACTCCAGCCTGGGCAACAGAGTGAGACTCCAACTCAAAAAAAGAAAGAAAGGTTGGACTCTCCTTTTCTTGCCTCTGATGGAGTTTTCTTTTGATTTGCAGAAGAGGTGGGGGAGTAGGCTGCCAGCTTGGCCCGCAGTAAAATATAATTTTTAAAATGTCTGAGAGAGCTGGGCTTGGTGGCTCAGCCTGTCATCCCAGCACTTTGGGAGGCTGAGGCGAGTGGATTGCCTGAACCCGTGGGTTAGAGACCCTCCTGGGCAACTTGGCGAGACCTCATTTCACAATAAATAAGAAAAAATTAGCCGGACATGGTAGCGCGCACCTGTAGTTCCGGCTACTTGGAAAGCTGAGACAGAAGGATCACCGGAGCCCAGCAGGTTGAGGCTGCAGTGACCGGGAGCATGCCACTATACTCCAGTCTGGGCAACAGAGTGAGACTCCACCTCAAAAGAAAAAAATTAGTTAATTAAAATATCTAAGAGAGAGTCCTCTGCAGGTAGGACAAGGACTCCCTGGGTCTCCTGCTTCCACCACCTCTGATCACTTCTCACTTGACCGCCCCAAGTCTCAGTTTCCCCTCAGAAACTCTGAAGATCCACACATCACAATCACATTTTTCTGGACCTCGTGCGGTGCCTGGTGCAGAGCAGTCCTAGAGCCGGGAGGAATTCAGAGATGACGAGGCAGCTTCGGCTTCTCATGTGGCCCAGAACGTGGAAGGGATTCACAGGGGCACCCCGCCGTCTCCTTTTATAGAGGGAGCCAGAGGCCAGGACGGGCAGTGTCCAGCCACCCCTACCCCACCTGCAGACTCATGCAGCTGCAAGCCAAGGAATGCCAAAGGGTGCTGGCAACCACCTGATGCTAGGAAGAAGCAAAGACAGATCTTCCCCTAGAGCCTTCAGAAAGCGGATGCTCCTGCTGAGACCTTGACTTTGGACTTGGAGCTTCCAGAACTGGAGGCCCACACGACAAGGAACCGAGGAAGGGCTCCAGCCAGCGTGGAGCCAAATCCTGCCAGCAGCCCCATGAATAAGCTTGGAAGCAGATCTCTACACCTACCTCCAGTTGAGCCTTGGAATGACTGCGGTCACCTGGGTGGCACCACGGGAGACCCAGAAGCAGAGGACATGCTAAAGAATTTTCACCTACAGAAACTGAAATAATGTGTTAAGTCACACAAAAAATATATAAACAAATAAGACATAAATAAAAATGTCTGGATGCTCCCTAAAATCTACCTATGGGAAATGTATCTACCTTTGTCTAACCTACGCTAGCTACCCTGCCTCTGAGGGAGAGAAAGAGGAAGGAGAAACAGGGAAGTATAACCCCCGAAGAAGAGGAGAAAGTGAGGGTTGGCTCTTCCAGGGAAGTAAGCCAGCTGAGGAAAAGAAGATGGGCACAGCCAGCAGAGGAGGGAGAGGCAGAGAGGGGACTTCAGGAAGTTCCCCTGAGGGCTAACCCACTGCTCTCCTTGTATCTATTGCGTTGGGGCCCCAGGTTGCAGAGTTGTGGGATTTCACCAACTCCTTTCAAATGCTCATTCGTGGCTGAGCCAGTAATCCCAGCACTTTGGGAGGTTGAAGCAGGAGGATTGCTTGAGCCCAGGAGTTCAAGACCAGCCTGGGCAACATAGCGAGACATTGTCTCTACAAAAATTCAAAAAATTAGACAGACGTGGTGGCATGAGCCTGTAGTCTTGATACAGAGACCTGCGAATGCCAAGTCCATCCACATTGCCGCAACCCCTAGAGAAGGGCATGGCAAGGGTTCAAGCCTTCCTGCACATTCCTGACCACATGACTGAGAGTCCCCTTGTCTTCTTTCTATGCACTCCCAGTAAGTAGCTTCAGGAGATCCTTGACTTCCCTGCAGACTGTGCCCAAAGACATAAATCCCTATTTGTTCCCTTTCTTTTTTTTTTGAGTTGGAGTCTCACTCTGTCGCCCAGACTGGAGTGCAGTGGCACGCTCCCGGCCATGCAGCCCCGACCTGCTGGCCTCCGGCCATCCTTCCGCCTCCGCCTTCCAAGTAGCCAGAACTACAGGCGCGTGCTACCATGCCTGGCTAATTTTTTTTGATTTATTGTAGAGATGAGGTCTCGCCAAGGTGCCCAGGTGGGTCTCGAACCCGCAGGCTCAGGCAATCCACTCACCTCAGCCTCTCAAAGCGCAGGATTACAGGCTGAGCCACTGAGCCTGGCCCTATTCTGTTTCAATAG
>CAUYQG010213451.1:0-23933 GCA_963574415.1 Tarsius wallacei | reverse complement strand
ATGAAGAGAAAAGCTGGTGGGAATGCAAACTAGTGCAACCTCTTTGGAAAACAGTGTGGTGATTTCTAAAAGAGCTAGATGTTGACCCTCCATGTGACCCAGCTATCCCACTACTGAGAATATACCTGGAGGAACTCAAATTACTTTACCAGAAAGATACCTGCACACCCGTGTTTATTGCAGCACTATTCACATTAGCAAAAACATGGAACCAACTGTGCCGCCCATCAAAATGGACTGGATAAAAAAAAGTAGTACACATGCACGATGGAATATTACGCAGCCATAAAGAAGGACAAACATATGGACTTCGCAGCAACTTGGATGGACTTAGAGTTTATAATACTGAGTGATCTATCACAGAAGCAAAGAACTGAGTACCACATGTTCTCACTCATAAGCAGACCCTGAACATTTACCATACTACTATAAGGAAGGGATTGGCAGTAGTGGGACGCTGCCAGGGGAGGGAAACATAGGGCACATAACATCATAAGGGTACCAGATCTCAAACTAGGCAAAGTGGGGACCAAAGGGAGGCCCAAACTTTACCTGTACAATGTCTACTTGTATAACTAATCCTGAATTGTACCGCACATCTTTAAAATTAAAAAAAATAACATAACATTAGAAAAAAGAAATTGAGGTTATGGAATGTTGCAGTTACTGGTAATGAGGGCGTCTTGGAGTATTGTCATGGCAGTGAGTGACTGAGGTAGGGTGAGGACAAGGAGTTCACAGAAATGAGAGGCCAAGTTGTTGGAAGGGTTATGTGCATGTATTTTTTTAAATTTTTTAATTTTTTAATTTTTTTGAGTTGGAGTCTCACACTTGTCGCCAAGGCTGAAGGGCAGTGGCACGCTCCCGGCCACCATAGCCTCGACCTGCTGGGCTTAGGCAATCCTTCCAAGTAACTGGAACTACAAATGCATGCCACCACGCCTGGCTAGTTTTTGTGATTTATTGTAGAGATGAGGTCTCACCAAGTTGCCCAGCCTGGTCTCAAACCCCTGGGCTCAGGCAGTCTTCTTGCCTCAGCCTGCCAAAGTGCTGGTATTACAGACTGAGCCTGGCTGTGCATGTATGTTAAAAGCACCAAGAATTAAGAGAGAAGAGTGATAGTAAACCAACAGCTAAAATTCTTGAGATAGGATGGGGGTAACTTGAGGAGTAATCAGTGACAGTAATAAAAAGAGATGGTAGGTGTATAGGAGGTAGACAGTCTGGTTCCAAGCTGAAGAGCTGTGAGGAGGAGGAAGGGAAATGGTGAAGAGCAAGCAGGACACCTTCCCCAGTTCCAGGCCCAGTGATTTGAGAGTTATGACAGAAGGAGCAGCCAAAGCCAACATTGACTTTGGGGAGATTCAAATTTAGGTTAGAACAAAAAGGTGAAGGTGGAGCTGGACTCGATGGCTCAGCCTGTAATCCCAGCACTTTGGGAGGCTGAGGCGAGTGGATTACCTGAGCCCCTGCGGGTTCGCGACCTGCCTGGGCAACTTGGAAAGACCTCGTCTCTACAATAAATCAAAAATTAGCCAGGCGTGATAGCGCGCGCCTGTAGTTCTGGCTACCTGGAAGACTGAGGTGGAAGGATCTCCGAAGCCCAGCAGGTCAAGGCTGTGGTGTCCGAGAGTGTGCCACTGCACTCCAGTGTGGGTGACAGAGTGAGACTCCAACTCAAAAAAAAAAAAAGGTGAAGGTGGAAACTTCAGAGAAGTTAAAGATCCAGTAAACCATTACTTCTGGAGGGCACACTGAAAACCTTTCAGGAGTTGGGGAGGGGTGGACTGTAGGCATAGAAGAGAGGGATAGAAGAGACCTAGCCTTAGGGGAGTTGGGTAGGGGGAGCCTCTGACTTCTGTACTGATTTATATCACTAGGGGCACAGGTGAAATAATGTTAGTCCTAGATCTCTTAACAGCAAATAAGGTGAAGAGGTTGGGCCCGGTGTGATGGCTCATGCCTGTATTCCCAGCACTTTGGGAGGCCAGCACAGGAGGATTGCTTGAGCCAAGGAATTCAAGACCAGCGTGGGCAGCATAGCAAAACCTTGCCTCCACAAAAAATAAAAATAAATTAGCCAGGTGTGGTGGCATGCACCTGTAGTCTTAGCTACTCAGGAGGCTGAGGTGGAAGGATCACCTGAGCCCAGGAGTTCAAGGCCGCAATGAGCTGTGATTGTGCCACTGCACTCCAGCCTGAGTGACAGAGTGAGACCCTGACTCAAAAGAAAAAAAAGAAAAGAAAAGGTGATGAGGCTGTGGATGCTGGAGAGTAGGGAGAGTAGAACTCCCTTTTAACTCTTGCAGATGGAGGTCCCCAGAGATAGATCTCAAACAGTTACAACTGGAGCAGGCTTCTACCTAGCACCTCCTTCATAGTAGAGCAGGCAGTGTTTGGGGAAAGAGGAGATGGCAAAGCAGCCTTTCTTATCAGGATGATGGCAAGGAGAAATGACTGGGAAAATTGAGTACTAACTTCTCAGGTATATGTGCTCCCACCTTGCCAGTTTCAGGTTACAAGAGGTTTGACTAACCAGCTTGTAACATTCTTGAATATTTGACAGCTTGGCTCTTGATAGTTGTAGGTATTTGGGTACTTTAGAGTCAGGCAAACCTGAGTACTAATACCCATCCTCAATTTTGCTTCTTTATAACTTGTTACCTTATTGAACCTTAGTTTCCTTGTCTGTAAACTGAGTATATTACCTACCACCTCTTCCTTGGGTTGTTGTAAAGATTAGACAATAGTTCCAGGAATGGCAGATACTAGTTTATTATTGTCATCACCTTAATATAAAGCTTTGTTATAAAGGAACTCAATTAACAGAGAATATACCTGTATTTTTTATGCAAAGGTTGGAGTTGAGAACCTTTTTAACTTTCTAAGAGCAATTGAGTAATACGTAGCACACATCTAAGAGCATAGGTTTAATCCAGTAATTTTATTTCTAGGACCTTTTCCAAAGAAAATAACTAAGAATATGTGCACAGATGTAGCAAGAAGACTTTTGATTGCAATGCTGTTTGTAAGAGAGGAATGTCAGAATCTCCCTAAATATCTTACTGTTATGCAACAGAAGACTCTACGTTATTAAAAAGCAAATGGATAGGATTGGTTATGAGGAAAGATGGTTCATGATAGTATAAAGCAGATTACAAACTAGTAAGTACTGAATGATCCAGCTGTATATAAAATATATGCAGAAAATATGAACTGAAGGACAAATACAGCGATTGTCTTAACAGTGATTGTCTTTAAGATAATTTTTAAAAAGTGTTCCTTTAAATTGCTTATATTTTTCTGAGATTTGTAATGAATGTGTTTCGCTTTTTATAATAAGAAAACAATAAAAGAGACTGTGTGTGTGTGTGTGTGTGTGTGTGTGTGTGTGTGTGTATGTGTATGTGTTTAGTGCTGTGAGGTGAGCAACCCTAAAGATGGAGACATATTCTTAACTTTCGTATTAGTCATGAGAGACTCTGTAGTGGTCTGTTCCATTCTGTTGTCAAATGCAAAGCTCAGCCCCCATGACTAAGGGTAAATGAGGGACAAGGGAGAGAAAGAACAGGGCTCACTGCCTTAGGGGGCTGGCAGGAATTCAAGAACTATGGTTTAGCTGATTCCATAAGACTGAGTCCATTTAGGGATCTTGATGTTTAGCTAGAAGAAAAAGTCAAAATAGGGTTGAGATGGAAAGCATCTATGGAAGGCAACTCAAACAAGAAATATGTACGATGCAACGGAAAGTTAACTGTTGCAGGCCATCCTAAAAAAGATGAACTACTATTTCTTTTAAAGCCTTTCCATGAATATTGGTGACTTAGCACAGTTTGTTTTTGAAAAACAGGACCTTGTGGGTGTCACAAGTTACTCAAGCAATTAGATACCAGGAAATTTACTCTTGTGTACAACAGTCCATGAGTCACAGTTAAACAAGTGTAGTAATAAAGCTGTCAGATTCAGTGCTATTCTTATATCAGATGACTTCCCAGATAGTTGAAATATTTTCTGAAGTTTGTTTACCTTGAGTTAAGTAGAAAGCAAGCTGCATGTCCTAACGAAATTATCTTTTATTCCATTGTTCAGCAGGTATGAGAGTAAGTCAGCTGTTTAATTATATGTATAGTACTATAAAGGGAACATTAGCATTGTTAGTTCTAAAAATCAGATAATTAAAGGGAGAGATAATTTACTGGTTTTAGAAAGATGAGCAGCCCTGGAAACAAGCTAGATCATGATGGCAGTAGCCTTGAGATAAGTAGTTGAGACACTGTCTCCTTTTCTTTTTTCCCTCCCATCTCCCCTCCTTTCCCCTCCCCTCCCCTCCCCTCCTTTCCCTTCCCCTCCCTTCCCCTCCTTCCCCCCTTTCCTTCCTTCCTCTCTCCCCTCCCCTCCTCTCCCCTTCCCCTCCCTCCCCTCCCCTTCCCCTTTCCAACCCTCCTCTTTTCTCCCCTTCCTTCCCCTCCTTCTTTCCTTTCCTCCCTCCTTCCCCTACTTTGCTTTGCTTTCTTTTTTCCTGCTTTGTACAAAGAGAGCACCTAACCTGTGCCAGACAACTGGTTTAGGTATTGTGGACTATATCAATGAACAAAACTGACAAAATCTCTGCTTACATGGAGTTCATAATCTAACTCTTACAGATAATATACAAATAAATGTATGTATAAAAATATAACACGGTGTCAAGTGCTTTGAAGAAAAAATAAAGGAGGGAAAGGGACAGAGTATAACTGGACAGGGGGTGGAGTAGACAGAGAGGAGAGGGTCTACCCCAATTCTGTTTTTAATTTTATTTTAGAAGTGAACGTCTCTCGTTGGAGGTGACATTGAGCAGAGATCTGAATGAAATGAGGGAGTAGGCCAGGCAGAGGAAAAAGCCAGTGCAAAGGTCCCGCAGCGGGAAGGTGCTTTGGTGGTCTAAGAACATCATGGAGGCAGTGTGACTGGAGGAGGTGGTGGTGGACAAGATCGGGCAGGGATCAGGGACCCAGGTCATGTAGGGTCTTGTTGGTTACAATAAGCGCTCACCTGAGTTAATTTAGAAACCTCTGTAAAAGTTTGTTTACTACAGCAACTAGTACTACTCCAATACAAATGCTAATACGTTTTCTGCAAATAATGAGTTCCATTATATACTTAACTCCCTCTTGTCCAGTAATTATTCAACCTGGAGATAATATGACTGTATTATTGCATATAAGCTTCTTCATAATAATCAGTAATGTCAGGGGTACTTTTAGTTACATTTCTGAGTTTTTCTCTTATTGCTGACTTGTTTAGATATTAGTTTTGTCTTCCACTAGGATTTGCTAGCAAATAAGCAAGGTAATGAAAGTTTATTTTTCTTTCTTTCTTTCTTTCCTTCTTTTTTCCTTCCTTCCTTCCCTCCTTTCTTTCTTTCTTCTTTTGGGAAAATATCAATATAAAGCAACATTTACCATCTTAATCATTTTGAGTGTACAGTTCAGTAATATTAAGTATATATACATTGTTGTGTAAATCTATAATCTTTTCATTTTGCAAAACTGAAACTCTATTCATTAAACAACCTTTCCCCTTCCTTTGGTAACCGTTCTGTTCTTTGTCTTTATGAATTTTACTATTCTAGGTACCTTATATAAGTGGAATCTGCAGTATTTGTCCTTTTGTATTGGCTTATTTCACTTAACATAATGTCCTCAAGGTTCATCCATGTCGTAGCTTGTGTCAGAATTTTCTTCTTTTATTAAGGCTAAGTCATACTTTATTGTATATATAAACCACATTTTGTTACTCAGTTTTTTGTTTGATGGACAATTGTTTGCTTCCACTGCTTGGCCATTGTGAATGATGCTTCTATGAACTTGGGTGAAAAACTAGTAGAGACATTTTGAGCAGAGTATTCTGATCTATGTTCAAAATTGTTCTCTTTGGCTCATCTCTTCCCTCACTAGCATGTAAGCAGAGACTTTGTGTTTTTTTCTGCTGTATTTCTAATGCTTACAAAACAGTGTCTGGCACATAGTGGGCATGCAAATATTTGAAGAAATAATTGACAGTACTAAACACACAATGAGACAAACTCTGGAGTACATCATGTGATTTACATTATGTCGACTCACATATATTAGGGCAGTGGTCCTTTACTATTTGGACATCATAAACCTTATTAAAAATTTAATGGAAAAACATGGAACTCTCCTCTGGGAAAAAGCAAACAGCTTTTTCTACTCTCACAACTCAGAACACTTCTGTGACCTCTGGTTACCAAGATGCTTTGGGAGATTTCTCTCCATTAGCAGCCAATTCTCTGGTGGATTCTTCAGCAGACACCAGCTGGAGGTCCTCTAATTCAGTTTAGTTCTTACACTACCTGGAAATAGTGTCAGATCCCACAAGTTGAGGACTCAGTCCCATAAGACTACCCCTCACCTCATTAAGATGCCAGTTGCATGTAATAAGCTGTCACCTATATTTCTGACTGATCTGCTATAAATTGGATCCCCTCTACCCCCTTCTTGGGTTGAGCTAATTTGCTAGAGCAGCTCACAGAACTCAGGGAAAGACTTTACTTATGTTTACTAGTTTGTTTCAGAGGATATTACAAAGGATGCAGATGAGGAGATGGAAGAGATGCATGGGGAAGGCAGGTGGGAAGAGGTGTGAAGGAATTCCCATGTGTTCAGCCAGCTGGAAGCTCTCCAAACCCAGTCCTGTTGGGTTTTTATGGAAGCTTCATTATATAGTTGAGTATATGTTATTGAATAAATCAACTCAACTTTTAGTTCCTCTTCCATCCCTGGAGGTTGAGTATGGGATTGAAAGTCGTAACTGTCTAATCATGCACTGGTCTTTCCAGTGACCAGCCCCCTTCCAGAAGCTACCTGGGGGCTGTCAGGTGCTAGTCAATCATTAGCATGCAAAAAAGACATCACTTTGGCGAGTCTAAGAATTTCCAGAGTTGTATGCCAGGAAATAAGGATGAAGATCAAGCATGTATTTCAAAATATCACACTTCTCCAGAAGCATGAACATATAAATGCAGGTGGTTCAACTTAAGACTTTTGACTGTATGATGGTGCAAAAGTGATAGGTGTTGAAACAATACTTCAAGTATCCATGTAACTATTTTGTATTCAATAAATTACATAAGACATTCAATACTTTATTATTGTGTTAGAGGATTTGCCAACTGTAGGCTAAGGTAAGTGTGTGCAGAACAACAGGTATATACTGTGATGTTTAGTAGGTTGGGTATATTAAATGTATTTTCGACTTGTGATGTTTTCAACTTATGTTGAGTTCATCAGGATATAACCTATATACAACAGGTTGTTATACAATATATAACATCTGTATACAAAAATGTTTACCTACAGATCAGTGGGTTCTTTAACTGCTGACATCCATGGAAGGATTTCATACATAACTAGGGTGTTGACTGTCTTATGTTGGTGGATTGGATGTTCATTCTACAGTAATATTGGAGATATAGATTCAATCCCTGAGCAGACAGTGTTGGTTCCTACAAATTGGAACCTGCGCAGCACTTGCAGCTTTCATCAGCCTCATTTCACAGCTGGGAAGATTTTCCTCAGGCTTACAGTAGAGCTGATTCTGAGTCTCTTGTGCCCAGCTCCTAGCTGCTCCTGGATATAGAAACTGGGGGCCCATGGCTTCTGGCCTTGCACTGCAGCATTTTTCTGTTCTGTTTCTGGGCCACAGAGATACTGATCTACTTTTGAGGATGGCTGTGTTCAAAAAAATTCAATTTTTTTGTCATTTGTCTAGGTTGTTTAGCATGGAATAACAATCTCAAAGGGTGAGCTCACAGTACCATATGACTAAGAAGTCTCCCTTCGCCGCCTACTCACTAATCCAGTATATAATTTGATAGAGATTGGGTGGTGATGACTCAACTCAACAGAAATAGTTTTGTATCTAGTATGCAAATTTCTAGACAAATACAAATACAAAATTAGTTAACATCAAGCATTTAGGATCATCGCTTGGGAAAGATTTTTTGTCCCAAAAGACCCAAGCATAACCTTTTGAGTATATGTTCACAGTGCCATACGTTCCAGAGTTATGAAGCAGAATGAAACTAAAAGTCTGATTGGGTCTTTACTGCCATTTCCTTCCTAAATGGAAAAAGGAAGAGCTTTTTGTCTCATCTCTTATGTTGCTGTCTGTGTCAATTAGAATGCTTTCAACTGCAAGCAACAAGTAACTCAACCATTCATGGTTTTATATGTATACATGCGTGTGTATGTGTATCTGTCTGTGTATTTATATAAACTTTTAATGTGCACATGCACACACATATTGTGAAAGGGCCTGGAGGCAGAGGCACTCCTATAATAATGAGCACACCTAGCCACCCAGGTCTTGGTTTCTAAATGACCTTCCCCACTGACTAACTGAGGCTCACCAGGGAAGGAGCTGATTCCAGAACTGGGGCAGGGAAAGGACAAGATGAGGCCAGAGCATCTTGTTGTGCCAGATGTAAGGATGTATTCAAAGCAGGTGAAGTGGCCCATCTAGACAGTACTGTGGAGTACTGTAATAGTCATGTATTTGTAATAGTGAACATCCTACCACCTTTGCTGTAATCTGTTGGTCAGAAGCACATTGCAGGTCCTACCCACACTCAAAGGTAGGGATCATATAGGGCATGGACTCCAGGACGTGGGAATCACAGGGGCACCTTAGAATCCGTCTGCCACAGTAATGACAGTTGACGTCAGCAGTCATGGGACCTACCCCATCATGTGCCTCCTGACGCACAAAATGGGGCATGGTACCATTTCTCAGGTGTTCCTGCCCAGACTGCATTACCGGGTGAAACATGAGACAAACCAAACACCCGAGGAATTGAGTACCTGGCTTGTATTCTTCAAATGTCATTGTCATGAATGACAAAGACTAAAGAACTGTTCTAGATTAATGAAAACTAAAAAGACATGACAACAAATGCAGAGGGTGATCCTGGGTTAGGAAAAATAGTATAAATAACATTTTTTGGGCAGTTGTTGAAATTTGAATATAGACTGAATTAGAAGTTAAATTTCCTGATTTTGAGAATCAAAAAAATTAAAAAATAAGTGTGTATGTTTTAGAAGATGTAATTTTGCCAATAAGTTCAAGAAAAATGTTAGGAGTAAATAATATAGATATTTTTTAGTTTTACAGTATATATTTCAAAATTTTGAAATGTCAAAGATTCTGTATCCTTTAGTTTGGTGACTCTTTCGTAAAAATCCAAAATATGTGAACTCTCTGCCGCCTCTGCACATGAATCCCTGGCCAGTGCTGTCCCAGCTTCTGCTCACCCACGTCTTTGCTTTAGTTTTCCTCAGTTCCATGTCTCAACACGAGTGGGTAGGAGTGAGCTGGGGTAGGCCAGAAGCCTACACACCCAGCAATGCAGTCTTGTGGGCATCTATGCCATTTGATGGCTCTCTTCTTCCTCCAGCCTGCATGATTAATTATGCCCCCAGGCAAGTGGAGCAAAGAAATTAAGTAGCTAGTTCAGGCAGTTGGCAGCTCTGAGAAACAGTGGAGACCCTATTTATGCTGCTTGTTGAATATTCTTCATGCAAGAGAAACCAGCAATTGAGACTTTTAGTATTTAATTCTCAGCAAACTATTACTGTGCAGCACATTACTTCTTCCTTAACACATTCCTTTGAAGCAGTTGAACTATGTTAGAGGCCCTGAGATAAAACTATTCATTGGCAAATGTTCAAAAGTGCAAGGCATACAGGTACATAGTTAAAATACATTCTCCCCTTAGTTGCTGGAAGGAGGTAAACTGCTCTGGTTCCTACCTGTTTGGTTTAGTTTTGAGCCCCTGCCCACATGGATTAAAGTAACACCTGATAGCCCCCATCCCACCCTGGCTGCCCTCCTCTGTGGGTGAGCCTGACCAACTGGAGCCACTCTACTTCACCTTCAGGCCTGCTCTGCTCACTACATAGGCCCAGAACAGAGAGATGGTGGGAATGGGTGGGCTGTCTTTCAACTTTGGGGGTTACAAATAAGCCAGACTGTTGAGACTGGTTGTGTGTGGGGGTGTGTGTTTGTGTGTAGAGAGAGACACTAGAGAGAAGTTACAAAAATGAAAATGAATAGAGGTTTTGAGGTAAGATAATGAAAGAGGATGCTTTGGTTATAAAAGAGCAAAGGAAGAGAGACAGGAAGGCATTTATCAAGGGATGTGGTTGGCTAGAATAAAAGTAACGGTGGTGGTGATTAGAGCAGACTCGTTGGCAGGTTGCTTATTAAGGTGGAAGAGGAAACAGGAAAGGGGTTAACAGTACGACATGAGGTTATAGCTGTGGTCTATATCTACAGTGGGTATACAGGGTATCATATCTACAGTGACTCCTTTGAGCGTGTAATGAAGTGTTATAAGGTAGATTACAAGAGCAGTATCTCCCAACTGTGTATTTTGCGAGTTGACACAGTCATTTAAAAAAAATTAATGTTATTTATATTGACATAATAGACATAGTCATTTTAAATATTAAGATTAAATATCCAAACTGACTAGATTGATATTTTATATTTGACTATCTCTACTGTATTTAAAATAAAATTTAAAGTGGTATGGTAAAAGAGAAAATTAAATGCCATGTGTGAACAAAACAGTTGTTTTTTCATTAGGTTCAATGTCAGAGTCATTGCAATATATGTAATTTTATATGCGATTTCTCCTAATAAAATTTCACAGTGAATATATATCTGACTTGAGTAATGAACTCAAATTACAATTACTTATTATGGAGTACACTGTCAGAATATTTCCCATCCCTCTTTTAACTTTTCCTGAGTTTCTGTATAATAAAGGTTTAAATATCCAAACTGACTAGATCGATATTTTATATTTGACTATCTCTACTGTATTTAAAATAAAATTTAAAGTGGTATGGTAAAAGAGAAAATTAAATGCCTGTGAAAGGAAATTAAATGTTTTGAGAGTCTTGGTGAAGAGTTATTAGGAAGAGAGCAGAGGGGAAATTGTTTTGGTTTATTTGACAGAACAAGGCTGACTTGAGCCTTCTTTCTTGGCTTTTATTTTGCCCTTCATTTTTGTTTTCTTTCACAAAAAGATGAGTAGCATATGGCTTCCTCTTTTCTAGCTATTTGGCTTTATTTGACAACTCTATTCGTATACAGTCAGACCCGATTGCATGCCCTTGGCAACCCAGAGTGCTAAAGAACAGGAGTAGACCATCTGATAATGTGTCTCTTGGTCTGGTCATTGCGTCGTCCTACAACAGGCTCCTTGTAAAGCAGGCTTAGTACATCAATACTGCATTGTAAACCTAGCTCGTATAATTGGTGCAGTGTCTCTCCCAGTCCCCCCACCCCCACCTTTTTCTTCTTGTAGCAAATAGGTCAAGGTGATGTGGGATAAAAGTGACTCCCTGGAGTACATGAGGCACATATTAAATAACAACCTTTAACGTGCTTGAGGTCTCTGTCCTCGGTACTTGCATAGTACTTTATGATATCTCTGGTAAGTTACCTCACCATGTCATACTTTCTTTGTATTTGTCTATTCCACTCAACGATGAGCCCTTTGAGGGCAAGGACTGTGCTTCATTTATTTTTGTATGCATATTTTGGTGCCTGGTACAAAGTTGGCACTCAATAAAGGCTAGTTGGATACTTGTTTAAAAAACATAGACACAACTATAGATGCTGCCATTTGCCAGACCTTGTGATGGATAAGCCACATGTGTAGTTTTCTGTTAATAGCATTTAGCCCTATGAAAAAGTTCTCATCTGCTTTGCATTGTTTATACAGTTGACACTGAACAAGGTGTGGGTTAGGGTTGCCGATCCTTCCATGCAGTCAGAAATTCTAGTGTAACTTTTGACTCCCCCAAAACTTAACTACAAATAGCCTGCTGTTGAATGGAAGCTTTGCTGATAACAGAAGCTGTTAACCGTATATTTTTTATGTTATATGTATTCTGTATTCTTGAAACAAAGTAAGTTAGGGAAAAAATTTAAGAACATCATAAGGAGAATATATTTACTATTCATTAATTGGAAGTGGATCATCATAACTGTCTTCATTCTCATCATCTTCACATTGAGTAGGCTGAGGAAGAGGAGGGGTGGCAGAGATAGAAGTGGTAGAGGAGGTGGAAGGGGAGGCAGGAGAGGCAGGCACACTTGGTATAACTTTTATTGAAAAAAAATTCCACGTATAAGTGGACCTGCTCACTTCAAATCTGTGTTGTTCAAGGGGCAACCATATTAACTTTTATAACAAGAGGGAAAGATTAGAAAATAAAGACAAGCAAAAAGAAGAAAAAGAAAAATTACCTGCAATACCCTTCCACAACAATAATAGCTGTTAGTATTTTATTTTCTTCTAATCTTTTTCTTCATGAAGATATGTATATTAATTTCCTAAGCATTGTATCACATGTGAACATACTGATTTTTAACCTAATTTTTTTCACCTATTCCTGTTAATGCAATAATACTCATTTTTCATGCTATCACATGTATTTCAGCATCATTTTTAATGTTTGCTTGATATTCCATTGTGTGGACATACTATAGTTTATTCCTTCATTAGAAAATAAAACCACTTAGCCTAGCATGGTTGTGTGTACCTACAGTCAGCCACCCTGGAGACTGATGTGTGGGGATTGCCTAGAAATTTGAAGTTAGCCTGGGCAAGATCATGAGACCCTGTCTCAAAAAAGGAAAGAGAAGAAAAAACCATTTGGTTGGGCTCAGAAGATAGTAGAAATTAATTGTTCACAGCTCTCTATGTTATCACTAGGTGACACCTATCCTTTCATTTTCTTGGACATGGCACAAATACAGTGGGGGTGGTTGTGGCAGGGTCACCTGAAGAGATCTTTAGACGCTTTGCCCTTTCCCCAAATCTGCAGTTGTCATTTGTGATGATTATGAATGATGATCAGGTGTATTAAGATAGATAGGCTGGAAACCACTGCCTTGCAAGAAGATTAAGTGGAACTCCTTAATCTGAAAAACTGATAGTGATACAGTAGAAGGATGCTGGGCTAAAAATCTGCAGACCAGCACTGTGGTTTACCACTGATTAGTGTGTGGATATAGACAGCCATTTAGCCTCCCTTTGCATTCATCTTCTTTTTTGTGAAACAAAGGGATTGGATTAGATGATCTGTAAAAACTCACTTATAAAGCATCTTCTCCAGACATACAAAAGAATTCTGTTCTTGAAAGAAGAAATATGGGAATGAAAAATGTGATTATACTTTTGTCTAAAATGCAATTATATTACATTGGTTTAATAGATTATTAGTAGTATCATTTTAAAATCCTTTCGAGTGAATGTTTAGCTAAGTAACATTACATTGCTGACAATTCTTCTTTGTCTCAGAAAAAGGAAAATCTTGGTGAATTCTTTCTTTCTTTTCTAACGTCAAACTCTCAAATCTAGGACAGTGATCTCATCTGGTCTCATTGGGGTTTTGGGGGGTTTTTTTGGAGTCAGAGTCTCACTTTGTTACCCAGGTTGGAGTGCAGTGGCATGCTCATGGCCACTGCAACCTTGACCTGCTGGGCTCAGGTCATCCTTCCGCCCCAGCCTTCCAAGTAGCTGGAACTACAGGCGTGCGCTGTCACACCCAGCGTATTTTTTGATTTATTGTAGAGATGAGGTCTCACCAAGTTGCCTGGGCTGGTCTTAAACCTCTGGGCTCAGGCTATCCTCTTACCTTGGCCTCTCAAAGTGCTGGGATTACAGGCTTAAGCCATCACGCCCGGCCAGGTCTCATTGTTTTAAATAACATCTCTGTGCTAATGACTTACAACTTGATGTCTCCAACCTGTATTGTTTCCCTGAAATTGACTACCAATGTACAGGTCCTCTTAGAGATCAATGGACCTATCTCAAACTTAATCTGTCTAAAATGAGATACCTGATTTCTGCTTCTAAACCTATTCTTGATGTTTTCTGTATCTGATAGGCAGACCTTGGAGTCACCTTTGATTCTTAATATCTGACAATCAATGAGCAAATGCTTTTTGTTTTACTTTCAGACTGTGGCCAAAAACTGCCCACTTACCAGCACTCCTTCCTACTGCCCTTACTCCACTAGAGTTTATTCTTAGTCAGGAGCCAGGGGCGTTAGTTTTTAGCCATGTCATGTCCTGTGTCATTCCTACTCACCTCCAGTGGCTCCTTATCTCCCTTAGAGTAAAAGTCATAGGCCTTACAGCGGTTGACAAGGCTCTGTGTGATTTGGTGCTCTATTACTCCTCATTTTGCTCTCTCTTTTGTTCACTTTTTTCAGATACACTGATTACTTTGCTACTGACAGAATATTCCAGGCACGGTGCCTTCTCAGGTCCTTTGTACTGACTGTTTCTTCTGCCTGAAACTCCCAGATAGTTACATACCCCATCTCTCACCTCCTTCCCTTCTGTTCTTGCGTAGCTATCTGATATGAACGCAGCACTCACTATCCTATTTAAAACCGCATGCTGCTACCACAGCCACCTCTGCATTTAACATATTATTTTCCTCCATAGCACTTAGTACCTTCTAATGTACTATAATTTGGCCAGGCTCGGTGGCTCAGGCTGTAAACCCAGCACTTTGGGAGGCTGAGACAAGTGGATCGTCTGAGCTCGTGGGTTCAAGATCAGCCCGGGCAACTTGGCAAGACCTCAAAAAAAAAAAAAATTAGCTGGGCATGGTAGCGCATGCCTTAGTTCTGGCTACTTGGAAGGCTGAGGCAGAAGGGATCACCTGAGCCCAGCAGGTCAACACTGGGGTGGCCATGAGGGTGCCACAGCACTCCAGCCTAGGCGACAGAGTGAGACTCCAACTCAAAAAAATAAATGATGTACTAGAATTTATTTATTCATCTTACTTCTTGTCTCTTTCCCTCTTCTAGAATGTAAGCTTTGGAGGGGGGGACTTTCATCTGTTGGATTCACTGCTGTGTAACTGGCTCTATGATTCTGAGCAAGTAACTTCATCTTCAGCGTCTCTGTTTTCTCATGACTTTTTTCATTACAAATAAAGATGCTAAAATGATAATAAATATATATTGTTCATAGATATATTTTAACTAAGTACTTCCTCAGTGAGTTTATATTTAGGCCAAGAAAATCATGGCAGTTGCATAACCCATTTTATAAACTACATACAATAAAATATGCATGTAGGAAGTCCTGAACTCAAGAAAAGGTGCCTCTCCTATCAGCCTTCCCACCCAGGAGCCTGTCCACTCCTGCCCCCCACATTGAGAATGACTTCCTCGGGGTCCTCATGCCTGTGTCTTCTCAGTTCTACTGCTCACATCTAGCCCTTAAGCCTCCACGACTCTGGCGCTGCCTTTCTCCTGCTCTGGGATCAGAGGGCTATAAGCGGGCATGAGGCTTTTGCATTGTATTTTCAACTTAAGCAGTATATTGTTACCTAATATTGGAACATCTTATAACTTTATCTTTTTTTCTTTTGACTGTCCTTTTCAGAGCAGAAGCATTTATATGGGAAAATTAATTTTTAGTTTCAGACTGCATTGAAAGGAAACTTTGAAACATAAACTACTCAGAAGTTAGGAGATACCTTTTAGAATGATTTCAATTGCTGCATAGGAGAGATGTTACTAGAAGAGGCAAGATTAAAGTATCCTTATATACCAACTGGTTCTGAAAACTGGTTCATATTTATTATGTAAGTAAGCCATTAAAAATTGCAAGCCTCTGTTATCAATATAAACTTGTTTTATGAAGAAATATTTTTATGAACAGACAATGGAAAAGTATTTATTTTGATAATCTAATATAATTGTTAGGTTAAACTACTCTCTACATAGAAAAAAGTAAATTCATCCTTAAAAACATTTGGTCGCTTCTTCCCTGTTTTGGCTTAGATGAGTGCCGAGGTGGTGGCTGTCACTGGATTAGAACCAAAAGCAGCTGGCACTTGGGTGCTGGCATCTGTCCTTGTCTGGTCTCTTCTCAGGTTGGGCTTTTTTGTTTATTTTTTTCAGCTTGGTACAGAAGTTTTTTCAGAAATGGTGAGACATAAACCACTCAGAAGCATTTAACCTAAGAGCACCTTTTACCTAAGAGCATTTGGGGCTGAGAGAAAACATTATATGTTTCCTGGCAGTTTTTGTACCCTTTCTGTCCTTTTGACATTTATGTGTGTTTGAGGATAGGTCATATAGAAAGTATGCCTGCCTTCTCCACTGGAAATCCCAGCAGGGTAGGCTGTCTTGGACCTCCTCCCTCAATACCTGGGGAGGTTTCCTCCTTCCTCAGTTGCTCTTCCTTTCTTTATCTTTGTTGCCTTTGACTTTGTGTGAATAGAGCTCTATAATAGTCAAGTTCATGGGCTCTGGAGACAGACCTGGGTTTATGTTCTGGCTTCATTGCTTACTTAGTCTCTAATTCTCTTAATCTCAGTTTCTTCGTTTCTAAAATTGGGGAGAAGGATGTTAATATTCATAATACAGAGGGTGCCAAAACTTTTAAGAGAGGAAAAAGCTGTATTAAAATTGTAATACTCAATAAGATGAATACAAGTCACGGATGACTTCTACAATTACAAGAGGTGCTCAAGGTGGTTACCATTAGCATCCAGACACTTCTGATTATGGTGAGCATCTCTTAAAATCTCTTAAAACATGTATACCTTTTTTTGGTATCCCTGGTACTTATTTAATAGTACTGTATGGGAATGAAATAATTCACATATTAATAAGTAATTAATATGTGCACAGGACCTTTCACATAGAAGCTCAGTAGATGTCAGCTGTTATTATAAAAATCTACCTTAGCTGCATTTCTTTTAATCGTTCATTCTATCTATCTACTTGAGTAACCACCATGACCTCTGCTAGGTTCTAAGAACACAGCGTAACCAAAACAGACATGGCCCTGACCACACTGAGTCTTATTAGAAGGAAACTTTTGACTAGATCTAAAGTGGGAAAAGAAATTTAAATTGAAGCAGGGATGAAGTTTTAAATAACAAACTTAGTAAAAGAACTCTGAGTTTAAAACAAAGATTTAGAAAAATCTGTGTAGTTTTCCAGAGTTGTGAATAGAAGTGCTCACACAGCTGACAGATTTGCTTGTAGGACAATTAGTAGGTCAGTGCTAGAAATGTAAGAAAGAGAGTAGAAAGAAACAAGGTCTGTGAAGTAGACTGTAGCAAGTCCATGGAGGTTTTTTTTTTTTTTTTTTTAAAGTGAAACAAGGAAAGCAATTGTGAACTGGAAAGTTGTCAGTAATTTTCCAGTACAGAAGCTATAACCTCTGGTGACAGAATCAGAATTTAACAGCCGATTTTGAAAGAAACAAGACTTGGTTTAAAAAACATAAATCTCCACTACTTAAACATGTGATGATAGTCATATTCATGTTTTGGTAGCCTATTTAATATCAGTAAATAATAAGCGAAAGTACACTATTTACGGTAAGTAGTAAATTTTTTATATTGCCATAATACATAGTGAACAGATTGTGTTGATATATTCTGGAGAAATCGAAATGCAACATTTTTTTAACCTAATCTATTTTTTTAAAAAGTTAAAATTAGGTGGTCAGGCACAATTGTTCACACCTGTAATCCTAGCACTTTGGGGGGCTGAGGTAGGAGGCTCACTTGAGCCCAGGAGTTCAAGACCAGCCTGGGCAACATAGTAAGACTTGTCTGTACAAAAAAAAAAAAAAAACTTATCCAGGTGTGGTAGTGCACACATGTAGTGCCAGCTACTAGGGAGACTGAGGCAAGAAGATCACCACTTGAGTCCAGGATGTCAAGGCTGCAGTGAGCCAGGATTGTACCACTGCACTCCAGCCTGGGCAACAGAGTAAAACCCTGTCTCAAAAAATAAAAAAAAATGAAATCAGGCAATTTTAGAAACAACTATTCATTAACTGATGAATGGATGAGTAAAATGTGATATATCCATGCACTAGAATATTATTTAGCTTTTAAAAATGTGAAGTACTAATACACACTTCAGCATGAATGAAGCGTATAATGAAACATGCTAAGTTATAGACACTGTTGTCAAAAGACCATGTATTGTGTGATTGCATTTATACAATATGCCCAGAAGAGGTAAATCTATAAAGACAAAATAGATTAGTGGCTGCCTTGGGCTGGGGGGAGAGAGTAAGTTTGGAGAAATATGGGGAGCGACCGCTGATGGGTATGGGGTTTCTTTTGGGGTGATGAAAATGGTCTAAAATTGATTGTGGTTGTGGTTCCACAACTCTGAATATATTTAAAAACCATTGAATTATGCACTTTGGGTGAACTAAGAAAGCTATTAAAAATTTTTTTAATTAAGTAATTTGAAAGAATTCTTAACTTCTAAAAGCATGAGGGGTAGAATATACAATATACATTGAGCTCTAGTCTCCCTAATATGAAAATCAATGGGTAAACAATTCCAGCGCAGTTGTTAGATCAGTAGTTCTCCATGTGGGCCTCTTATGGAGTTGTAAAAATGTGGAGTGCCAGATTCTTGGATTCTAATTCAGTAGGGCTGTTTCAGTGAGAACCTCTCTGGTAGAGGGTCCTCTTAGAATACTGTCCTGGGCCTGTTATTTTCATTCTTTTGCTTTGGCCACCTTATCAGTGCTAAGGTTATATGCCTAGCAATTGTGTTAGAACCACTCTAGCATTGTCTTATTATAGACTAAGCAGCTGAAGCCAGAGAAGTTGAGTTTTTTTCCTTGAGAGTCTCAAAAGTACTAAGTAGAAGAATTGTAATTCAGATTTAGGTCTGCCTGTGCACAACCCAGTACTTTTTCCATTTCACAACATCTCAGAATTTAACTTTGTTGTAAAAACCCATTATCATTCCTTGTCCTCTGCAGGTTTAGGTGCTAGCTACTTTTTAGTGGCTCTACCTGTTAATTGGCTATGTGATTGTGAACAAATTGCTTAATTTCTCTGTGGATCAGAAGGAAATAGGGTAAGCCTAATACCTACTTGATGGAATTATTTTGAGGGTTTATGATAACATACAGGTGAAGTGTTTGGTACACAGTTGCTGGTACAAACATAGTACATGCTCAGTAAATCCAATGATGTCTAGTAATACGCTGTTTCAGATATTTGCTTTCTTTGAGGATCTAGAGTCATTAAGTATTTTTAAAAGGACATGAAATATTTTTAAACAAAATATGTGTGTTCTCAACATATCTACATTCTGATTTTCCTGCAGGGGCTCAGGAGGTAAATGTAGAGTAGTGATTATGAAATTTATTCAGAGGATGGCACTACCATCTCTGTTTCAGAACACATGATAAACTGTCTTATTAACTAGAAACAGTTATACTAAATAATGACTTTATTGGGCCTATATAATACAGATCCACCATAAAAAGCTATAGAAGTAAGCCTAATCAACTCCTTATAAATAGATGTAATTTTAAATTTGCATATTTTTTTCATAGTTGATTTTAGCATATATTTTCTCATTTGGTGGATTTTTAAAGTCTAATTTACAACGTATATTGGTAAGAGGAACTTCTTTTTAATGATGTGAGGTACAATTCAGGATTAGGTATGTAAGTAGACATCATACAAGTAAAGTTTGAGCCACCCTGTGGTCCCCACTTTGCCTGGTTTGAGATCAGGGACACAACATCAGTAAGGGTACCTGATCTGCGTATTGTTTACTTGTCTCCTCATCTGCTAGTAAAAGTGTAGCAAATGCCATTACAGGGAATTTTTCAAGTGTATTGCCTTCATTAATTCAAGTATTTCTATACTCAAGAAAAACTAGTGTTCTTGGATTTTAGTGGCTCGATGCTTCATTCCAGCCTGTGGAATACCAAGGGAACTTGCAGCTTGGTTTGCGAACCATTCTATAAACAAAGGAACAAATGTAGATGAGTCAAACCAAATTATTTGTGGGAATAACCCTTTTAGACTTATCGTTTTATGATTGTGGTGGTAAAATAACTGAGTTGTAAAAAATAATTTTTCATGTTTGTTATTTAAAAATGCATGAAAGTAATGTAGAACCAAATTCACATAGCACAGAAACAAAATGTTTGCCTAACTCTTCTAGTCTCACTTGCTAGAGGTAACTTAACAATTTGTATATTCTTCCAGAAAAATGTATGTGTATACACAGGCATATATGTTTATTATACACATATTTCTTTTTATAAAAATGTTTTCATACATTGTTTGCATACTGTTTTGCAACTTGCCCTTTTTAATTCTAATACAGGTTGAGCATCTTTTTACATATTAGTTTATATAGCGCTACCACATTAATAGCATGCTAACATTTTTTTAAAGCTGAAAGTTTGCTAGGCACTATTCTGAGCTCTTTGCATATATTATCGCCTCATTTAATGTTCTCAAGAACCTTATGAAGTAAGTAAAATTATTATGCCTATTTTACTGAGACACTCACAACCAGGGAGAACTATGTAGCGACTTTCCCAAGATCACGCAACATGTAAGTACAGAAGCCAAGATATGATTACAGACAGCTGACTTCAGAGACTGCCTTGCTAGTCAAAACATGACATTGCCTTTCCTCTTATGGACAGTCATCACATTATTTCCAATTTTTCATTGTAATTTATTTTTTAATAAACATTTTATTATGGAAACATAAACGACCACAAATAGCCAAAACAATCCTTAGCAAAAGAAGCAAAGCAGGAGGTATCACACTTCCAGACTTTAAACTTTACTATAAAGCTACAATAATCAAAGCAGCTGGGTGTTGGTTCAAGAACAGGTGTATGGACCAATGGAGCAGGATATAGATTCCAGAAGCAAAACCTCAAATTCTCAACCAACCCATCTTCAACAAAGCCTTCACTAACAATCACTGGGGAGAGAAGAACCTATTCAGTAAATGGTGCTGGAAAAACTGACAGTCCACATGCAGAAGAATGAAGCAGGACCCCTACCTATCACCCAACACAAAAATCAACTCTAAATGTATCAAAGACCTAAATATAAAACCTCATATTATAAGAATCTTGGAAAACGCAGGAGACATCCTTACAGAAATCAGGGTAGGCAACCAATTCCTGATCAAAACCCCAGGTGTCCAAGTCATAAGAGATAGGATAGACAATTGGGACCTCATTAAACTAACAAACTTCTGCAAAGCCAAAGAAACCATCAAGAGAACAGGGAGACAGCCCACAGAATGGGAACAAATACTGTATATCTGACAAAGGCCTAACATCCAGGATCTACAAGGAACTCAAACATGCCCAAAGGAGAAAAACAAATAGTCCCATTAAAAAATGAGCAAAAGGCTGGACTCAGTGGCTCAGTCTGTAATCCTAGCACTTTGGGAGGCTGAGGAGAGTGGATTGCCTGAGCCTGCAGGTTCAAGACCAGCCCGGGCAACTTGTTGAGACCTCGTCTCTACAATAAAATTTTAAAAATAGCCGGGCATGGTAGCGCATTTCTGAGTTCTGGATACTTGGAAGGCTGAAGCGGAAGGATTGCTGGAGCCCAGAAGGTGAACGCTGGGGTGGCCGTGAGCATGTGTGCCACCACTGCACTCCAGCCTGGGCGAAAGAGTGAGACTCCGACTCAAAAAAAAAAAAAAAATGAGCGAAGGGCACAAATAGATACTTCTCTAAAGAAGATATACGGGCAGCCAACAGACACATGAAAAATTGTGCAGCCTCACTAATCATCAGAGAAATGCAAGTCAAAACCACATTGAAATACCACCTAACCCCAAGAACAATGGCCATCATTAATAAAACAAACAACAATAGATACTGGTGAGGATGCGGAGAAAAGGGAACTCGTCTACACTGCTGGTGGGAATGCAAGCTAATTCAACCTCTATGGAAAACAGTGTGGCGATTCCTAAAAGAACTAGAAATTGACCTTCCATATGATCCAGCAATCCTCCCTACTGGGAATATACCCAAAGGAATTAAAATCTTTCTACAAAAAAGATACCTGCACACGCATGTTTATTGCATCACTATTCACAATAGTGAAAACATGGAACCAACCATGCTGCACATTGGAACTGAACTGGATAAAAAAAAAAATGTGATACATATACACAATGGAATATTACACAGTCATAAAGAAGAACAAACATATGGACTTTGCGGCAACTTGGATGGATTTAGAGTCTATAATGCTCAGTGAGTTATCACAGAAACAAAGAACTGAGTACCACATGTTCTATCTCACTCATAAGCGGACCCTGAACATTTACCATAATGCTATAAGAAAGGGATTGGCAGTAGCTGGATTCTGCCGGGAGTGAGGGAGTTGGGGGTATACAACATTAATAAGGGTACCTGATCTCAAACCAGGCAAAGTGGGGACCAAAGGGAGGCCCAATACCAGCACGATATCCACTTATATACCTAATTCTGAACTGTACCCCATATCTTAAAAAAAAAAAAAAAAATATATATATATATATATATATATATATGTATAAAGAAACAGTGAATCCATCCTAGAAAGCCATTACATGCATTTTCCTATTAACTACTCATTTCCCTCCCTGAGCTACCAACATCACTTTGTGTTGACCTAATTCTTCACTACATACATGCTCTGTTTCCAAATAAGAGAATACAGCCTGATGGTTGACAGCATATACTCCTGTAAATATTGATTATACAAACTAGGGTTTTTGGTTTTTTGTTGTTGTTGTTTGTTTGTTTTTCCCAACTAAATTAGAGTTGAGAAGCAAGGGGAAAAAGCACTCAGGGAACATAGCACCTGCCCCACGAATTATCACCAAGTCCAGCTGCTGAAACAGCCTATGATGATCTTAAGAACAGTTTTACTTAGCAGCTGCTAAAACAACCTGCCAACTCTAAGACTAGTTTTACCTACTACACTCACTCCCCAAAATTTCGCTAGTGTCAGTGAGCTTTGTTTCTAAACAATACTTAACATTTTTATTTTTAATAAGAATTAAAATTTATTTTTCTTTGTTCTTTTGATATGCCAAAACCACCCCTCTCTGTGTGTATGCCCCAAATTGCCATTCTGTGTAATAAACATTCCCAAATAAAATGCTTTGCCTAGAGAAAATATATATATATTATTTAATTTTCTAGTCTTCCTCTTAATTTTATTTTTTGTGGGAGAGATGAGTAGCTTTCAGCAAAGGAGATAATTATTTCAATATTTAACTAGGACATCTCCTAAATTGTTGCCCCTGTTGAGATCCTTCTGTCTGATGGGATCCTGGCTGTTTCTCTGTGCTTCATCTCATGAAGTTTTTTGTTTTTTCAGTTCCTCTAACTTTTGCTTTTCTAATTAAAAAATAATGCTTATTCTTTGAAGGCCGAAATATTATAATATTCTTTGTGTCACACAGAAGAATGTGTATATATGTGTGTTCCATTTGGCTTGTTCACATTATTCAGATATTCTTCATCTTATTTTTTTTTTGCCTGATTTGTAAGTTTTGGGGGAAGATGTTTTTAAAATTATTGTTGTTATTATTATTATTATTGAATGGGAGTCTCACTCTGTCACCCAGGCTGGAGTGCAGTGGCACATACATGGCCACCGCAGCCTTGACCTGCTGGGCTCAGGTGATCCTTCTGCCCCACTCTTCCAAGTAGCTGGATCTACAGGCGTGCGCCACTGTGCCTGGCTAATTTTTTTTTATTTATTTTTATTTTATTTTATTTATTTATTTATTTATTTTTTATTTTTTTGAGTTGGAGTCTCACTCAGTCGCCCAGACTGGAGTGTAGTGGCCGCTCCCGGCCACCGCAGCCTCGACCTGCCGGGCTCGGGCGATCCTTCCACCTCAGCCTTCCAAGTAGCTGGAACTACAGGCGTGCGCTACTACGCCCGGCTAATTTTGTAATTTATTGTAGAGATGAGGTCTCGCTTGCCCAGGCGGGTCTCGAACCCACGGGCTCAGGCAATCCACTCACCTCAGCCTCCCAAGGCACGGGATTACAGG
>CAUYQG010213450.1:0-21844 GCA_963574415.1 Tarsius wallacei | reverse complement strand
AAACCTTCCATTAAGTGGTTTTGATGGCCGAATGCGATCATCTGTCAGACATCTCCGTCAGGGTGTGTGCGTTTTTAAGTCAGGGGATGATGGCTTTCTAACTGAGGGTGTAGGCACTGCAGCAGTCCTCATGGTGGATAGGCTATGTGGTTCTAGGAGACTATCCTTGGACTCAAAACCTCCTCTTGTCTCTGTTGGTAGTTCTGATAATGGATTGAAGAAAGTAAATTTTCATCATGAAGTCTCCAGTGAAGATGTTCTCACCAAGGAAACAAAGCCCACCCCCACTGATAGAAAATTGTCTCAGGAGTGTAGTTCCCTGAGTGATGTGTTGGACATGTTTTCAAAAGCACCTACATTTCCTAGTAGTAACTATTTCACAGCCATGTGGACAATTGCCAAAAGAATGTCTGAAGACCAGATGCGCTTTGAAAAGCACCTGATGTTTAGCCACCCTGCATTTAACCAGCTCTGTGAGCATATGATGAGAGAGGCCAAGATCATGCGCTATAACCACCTGTTGTTCAGTCTTCATGCCATGGTGAAGCTTGGAATCCCTCAGAACACTCTCCTGGTGCAGACGCTACTGAGGGTGATCCAGGTGAGAAGAAAGGAGGTTTAAACGTGCTTCCATTTGGGTAGGGGAACTTGAAAGGATGAGAGAAAATGAATATGTAGCCTTTTTAAAAGAGACCATCAAATGGAGTGGGAGTTTCCTTTATATTTATTTCCGCATGCATGTTGTGTGATTTAGAGACCTTAAGTTAGCTGTGTCTTCCTTTTGGTATGGAAACTTATGAAAGCCTGCCCCATTTACCTACTCCAGGATTGAGCAGTAGTGACAAAGCTAAAATGAAGAAAGGTTGGGAAATTAAAGGAGGGAGAGATAGGAAGGGAGGGAAGGGAACCTAGTCCATTCTGGAATTGGGATTCAAGCCCAGTGGGAGGTGATGCCCAAGCTGATGAAAGGTTGATAGTGAAGGGGGTGGTATTTCCAGCAGAGCCGATCTCGCATACCCTGACATCCTAGAGGAAAGGTTTGACAGTCAGGGAGTTGAAGGTAGTTTGGTGAGACTGAAGTGCAGGATGATTGGGTTGTGTGTTTGAGGGGGTAGGGAGGAAGTCGCATAGCTGTGGTCAAGCAGGAGGGGTAAGGGGCATACTGGCAGGACACAAGGCTAGATAAACAGGAGCCGAATCCTAAATAACCTTTTATGTCTGGCTAAGGAGTTTATATTTATCTGTAGGCAGTGGGGGAATCCACTGAATGATTTTAAGCAGTGTTCGAATTTGTATTTTAGATTACTGAAGGAGTGGGAAATGGATTGGAGGAAGGATGAAATTGGATGGAGGGAGCCATTTCTACTTTAAAACTAGAATATGGTGCCCTGCTTGATGTCATTCCAGATTCAAGGATTGGGTTCATAGGTAGAGAGTTTTTAACTTTTTTACATTATGTGATTTCCATATGTCCTCAACCAAGAACTAATTTTCATCGTGTGTGTGTGTGTGTCTAAACCACAGAATAATCCGTGTTTATTTGGGACTGTGTATTAATTTATATGCATATATAGTTAAGAGTGATTATGAGTCACCTTACCTAGTCAGTGATGCTCATACTAGATTTTAAACAGGTGTTCACATCAGCATGACACTTGTGTTGGTGAGGCATGAGCAGTGGATTTTTGGAGTCAGAATGTGTACGTGCAGGATTGTGTCTCACTGACATGTTAGAATGCTGTGAAAATTTAGCTTAGAGCTGAAAGGACTGTGTGCCATTGATGAACTTGCCCTGCAAACACTGTACTTTGTTTTCACAGCAGATGTTGATAGAGTACTGTAAATTGTTAAGGAAACCCTCCCATGAGTAGGAAACTTTTTTTTCTTTCAGACTTACCCACTTCTTATCATTATTTGGTTCTGACTTGAGACTTTGTGACTGGTTAGTCATGTGATTTTAGCAGAAGAGCATAACTATCCCAGGCTGAGTTCCTTGGATGTGATCTTAACTACTCTTGTGAGGTTCGTAGACTAGTTGTGATTAAATCATAGCTACCGTAGGTAAGCTGTGTTATTCCTATTCACTTTCCAAATTGTGCCCACTGCTACTTCTGGAATCTCAATTAGTGCTCTAAGTAGAGGGAACTGCAAGAAGAATCTGTGGATCCTGGGCTCCCCTTGAGCTTAGATAGTGGTGGTGGAGATGTGAACCCACAGATTCACAACTGAGGTTTCAGCTTGATACCCAGGAAAGAACAGAGGGAAATTGTAAGGGCACATCTGTCTAAAGATCTTTAGGGATGGGCAGGTTGCCTTGTGTACCACAGTAACTCTTGTGCACTTGAGCTGTTTTCATATTCATGACCTTCGGTTCTAAGAAGAGGCAAAAATAATGTTTGCTAAAAGTTGTTTCAGAAGCAGTAGAATATAATCAATGTCAATGACTTTTCAGTGAGAATGGTGAAGGTGAAAAAGTGTTGATGCATAAAAGGATGTATATTAGTTATTTGGAAAACTCACTTAAGTATAACGTCTTATTTCCAAAAGAGGCTGTTCATTGCATCAATTCAGTGGTTTTGCTTGGGTGAGGTAGTCTACTATGAGCTCATCAACCATAGTGTTTTGTTATTATATTTCAATAGGTACGGATCAATGAGTGTGATGAGAAATGTCTTTCGGTTTTGTCAACTCTTATAGACGCCATGGAGCCATGCAAGAACGTGCATGTTCTTCGAGCAGGGTTGAGGTGAGGACTCTCTTATACTTTCTTCGTGTGGCTTTTGTTGTTCTTCTTAGATCTGGAATAAAAATTGAGATGAAAACTGATCTGCTTTTTTGGGGAGAAGCTGGGAAGCTTTGTTGGCAGTTATAGTCTTTAATACCCTATTAAGGTTAAAATCCTGACTCTGGATGAGATAAAGCTAGAAATAATACTTTTAAGGTCTACCATAAAGTTATGAGTAACATTGAAGTCTATATTAATTAATTAATTTTTTTTTGAGTTGGAGTCTCTGTCGCCCAGGCTGGAGTGCAATAGCACACTCATGGGTACCCCAGCGTTGGACCTGCTGGGCTCTGGTGATCCTTCTGCCTCAGCCTTCCAAGTTGCTGGAACTACAGGCGCAGGCTACTGCGCCCAGCCAATTTTTCAATTTATTGTAGAGACGAGGTCTTCCCAAGCTGCCCAGGCTGGTCTTGAACACGTGGGCTCAGGCAGTCCACTCACCTTGGCCTCCTGAAGTGCTGGGATTACAGGCTGAGCCACCGAGCCCGGCCTAAATTAATCTTAAAACCTCTTATTGATGTGGGCTGGGAGAACAGATTTGTATATCTAACTCAGAAGAGTTCTTTGAGTACTGTGTGAGAGTTGCGGGACCCGGGCCCTGCTAGAAAAAGAATTTATAAAAGTGATCAAATGTCATAAATGAGTGAGAAGAACACTTAGTTCTGCTTTTCACTGGCTGCATAGAATGTCTTAACTGTAATCTCCTGATGTGATTCATTCATTAATGAAGACAGCATAGTGAGAGGGAATAGACTGGTTCTGGATCTTTTGCTGACTTACACTTTCTTGGGCAGGTAGATATTCCTTGTCTATAAGAAGTGGGAGCTGGACCAAGTGAAATTTTAAAATTTCTCTTGACAATTCTAGGATTGTAATATTTATTGTTTGATGACAGAATACTAGTTGATCAGCAAGTATGGAAAATAGACCGTGTCTTCACATTACAAGCTGTGATGAAATGTATTGGAAAAGACGCACCAGTTGCTCTTAAAAGGAAGCTGGAGGTAAACATCTGAGTTTTCTCTAGTGGATGAGATTTTTAAAAATTAATTCTTGTGACCTATCACTTTGAAGTCAAATTTTTAGGATGATGTTGCTGTGTGTTTGGCTTTAGTTTTGCTAAAGTGAATTAATAGACATAGATTTATATTTATCTATATATATAAATATATGTTTTTCTGTTTGCCTGGGTCATTTTTCCTAAACTTCATCTTTTTTATTATAAAATAAAGGTTTAGCTTATTTTGTCACAGATAATAAATTAAGTTTGTTCTTCTCTAGATGAAAGCTTTGAGGGAATTAGACAGATTTTCTGTTTTGAATAGCCAGCACATGTTTGGGGTGCTAGCCGCCATGAATCATCGCTCTGTGATACTCCTGAATGAATGCAGCAGGGTGGTCATAGGTAAGGAAGTTTTCCGTTTGTGACTTGTAGCATCTGCCCTACTCTTTTGACTGTATTTATTTTGTTTGTTTGAAAAACTTTAATCTTACGTGAAAAAATAGTGTGAAGCATCTTGAATCTTACATTAAAATCATCTGGTAATTTTTGTTTATTTTTCTCATTCTTAAAGATAATATTCATGGGTGTCCTTTTAAAATATTGGTCAGCATATTGCAGTCCTGCAAAGACCTCCAATACCGTAATGTAGCACTCTTCAAGGCCGTAGCAGATTATGTGGCTACAACTTTTGACATCTGGAAGTTGAAACAGGTATGTTAACAGGTAGAATAAGCATCGGAACAAAAAGCATACTATTCATTAGTGTTTTAAGTGTTTCCCTTTTACCTTATAACAGTTAAGATGCCAGAATATTCTGGTGCTAAACTGACCTCTGTAAAATTAGATCCTTATTTTAAAATTAGCTTCTTATTTCTGTCTGGGAGCTACCTGCCTATATAGACAGTCCATTTGATTTAGGATTTTCTGACTTTTCCATGGTGTGAAAGGATAAATATTCCATAGAAATCATACTTTGAATTTTGATCCTTTTCTGGGTTAGCAATATGTGTATGATACTCTCTTGTGGTGCTGAGCAGAGACTGAGAGCCATAGCTCCCAGTAAACAACTGATGCTGCGCTCTACAGTGTACTGTGTTCAATAACTTATGTGAGATTTTTAGCACTGTATTATAATGTAAGCTTTGTTTAGATGTTGTTTCCCAGTTGTGGACTGATGTGGGTATTCTGAGCCATGTAAGGCAGGCCAGGCTCAGCTCTGATGTTCAGTAGGTTAGGTGCATTGAGTGCATTTTGACTTAAAATATTTTAATTTTCTAATGGGTTTCTCAGCCTGCAACCGCATCATAAGTCAAGGATCATCTGTATACTATTAAACCTGGATCATATTTTATCTGAAACAAAAACTAACATTTTCCAAAGTCTGCTCTTTTATATGGTTTTCAAAGGTCGTATGGTACTTTGGTTAAATATGTAGCATTATTTCTGTGTTTATATTTTTCTTGTTTGATTTTGAATAATTAAGATGGATAATGCAACAGGCTTATGGTTTTTACAGAATAAAATATCATCACTTGATGATTATGTTCCTTGTTTCATCCAGAGAAAAAGCCTTTAAATCCAGGGGCTTTGTTAATAATAGATACATTTAAATGAAGCAGTTGGTAAAAACTTATTTTTGCAATGAAGTAGGTGGTAGATACGTTAGATCACTAGGTTCAATTTACTTTGGAAAGTAAGATAAAGATTGAGTTTACTATGGAAACTGTTAATGGAAGGAGAAGTAATAAAGGTTTGGGAGTGGGAGGAGTTCAAGACTTCAGAAAAGGTGTGTTCAAAAGTAATTTTCAGATAGGTTGTGTGGAAAGCATGTAGGAAAGGATTTATTTTTAAATGAGATGGAAATGTGTATGTACATATTGTATGCTCTTGTTCTTAGCTTGTAGAAAGAGATTGTTTGTTAACTTGACACCTGATTTAAGAATCAGTGGAACAGATTTTGTGAGGGAAAGATACTTGTTGTTCCTTCGGGCATATTCTGTTGATCAAGACAGTTGTATTGCTGTTTATATATTTTGGGATCTAAAAAATTACTGTTAGCTTATTGTAATTATTAAAAAGTTTCCCCTCAATTCTCTCTCTTTTTAAGGTTCTTTTTCTCCTCATTTTATTTGAAAACATTGGCTTTTACCCTCCTGGTTTGATGGACTTGTTTCTGAAGAAAGTAATAGAGGAAGCTGAATTCCTAAACGTGCAAAGTATTGTCTCTATTCTTCATGTGTACTCTTCTCTCAATCATGTCTACGAATGCCAGAACAGAGAGTATGTGCTATTCTTTTTTCTTGTTTTATTGCTGCGTAATATAGTTATAAAAAGATTACAGATCATCAGTTTATACGTTATCACAAGAGAGCACATCCATAGCCGTTATCCATGTCAGTAAATAAAACATAGTGTTCTTACTCTTTTATAAAGTTCAACAGAATTTTATTTCATCTTTGCTGCTCTGTCTTGCTTGTTTCTTTGTTCTTTATAGTATACTAGTTAATTCATTCTAGGAGTTTTCATTTCAAACTCTCCCAGCTTATCTTCTCAGCTCCTAAGTATATAGTTCAGTTTTTTTAAACTTTATTGAAAAATTGAGAAGTATATTGTAAACATTTTTGTTGTTGGTTTTTTAAATTGTGGTAAGAGCATTTAATAAATGTTTAAGTGTGCATTGCTGTATGGTTAACTATAGGCAGTTGTCCAGTGGATCTCTAGAACTTACCATCTTGCATGACTGTACTTCATACCTGTTAAGCATTTCCCCATATTCTCCTCCCTTCCTCCCTCACCCCTGACAACCAACATTATACTCTTTTTTTATAACTTTGACTTATTTAGGTACCTCATATAAGTGGAGTCATGCAGTATGTGTCCTTCTGTGACTAGCTTATTTCTCTTAGCATAATGCTATGTAGCATGTGGTAGGATTTCTATATTTTTGAAGACTGAATAATATTCCATTGATGTGTATAGCACACTTTCTTATCCATTCCTCTGCTGATAGACATTTAGGTTTATTCCATGTCTTGGGTATTGTGAATAATGCTGCAGTGAACATGGAAGCACAGATTATCTCTTTGAGATCTTGATTTCAATTCTTATGACTTGAAATATACTCAGAAGTAGTATTGCTGGATCATATGGTAATTCTGCTTTAAAATTTTTAGAATCTTCTTGCTGTTTTCCATGCACCATTTTGTGTTCCTACCATCAGTATGCCCGGGTTCCAGTTTCTCCACATCTTCTCTAACACTGATCTTTTTTTTTTTTTGTAATAGTCCTCCTAATAGGTGTGAAGTGATATCTCATTGTGGTTTTGATTTGCATTTTCTTAATGATTAGTGATGTTGACTATATTTTTTGTTGGCCATTTGTATGTCTCCTTTAGAGAAATGTCTGTTTAAGTCCTTTGCCCATTTTTAAATAATATCTGCCTCTTTTTTTTTTGGCTATTGAGTTATGGAGATTTCTTATGTATTTTAGATATTAACCCCTTATTGGATATATAGTTTGCAAATATAGTCTCCCATTCTGTAGGTTACCTTTTTACTTTATTGTTTCCTTTGCTGGGCAGAAGGGTTTAAGGTTTTTTTATTTTTGTTTTTGTTTTTTTGAGTTTTTTTTTGAGGGAGGTGTTTTTTGCTGTAACTTCCTTATTATTTCTGCTTTTTCTATATCTCATAATATTTGATATATTGTGTTTTCAATTTTATTTGTCCTTGGTATTTTAAAATTTCCTTTTTGATTTCTTTTTTGACTTTTTGGTTATTCAGGAGTATGTTGTTTAATTTCCACATAATTTGTGAATTTTCTGTTTTTCCTTTTGTTATTGACTACTGATTTTTTTTTCCATTGTGATCAGAAAGGATACTTGGTCAGATTTCAGCTTTCTTAAATTTATTAAGCCTTGTTTTGTGACCTAACATAATCTGTTCTTGAGAATGATCTTTGTGTACTTGAGAAGAATGTGTGTTCTGGTACTGTTGGCTAGAATGTTCTGTGTATATCTTTTACATCCTTTTGATCTGTAGTGCTGTTCAAGACCTTTGTTTCCTTATTGATTTCTGTCTGGGTGTTCTATTCATTATTGAAAGTCGGGTATTGAAGTCTTCTTCTGTTGTATTAGTGTCTATTCTCCCTTCAGATATGTCAATTTTTGCTTTAGATATTTAGGTACCGTGATGTTGGGTGCATATATATTTATAATTTTATATCTTCCTATTGAGTTGACCCTTTTATCATTATATAATGATCCTATATGTATCTGTGACAGTTTCTGACTTAAAGTCTATCTTGTCTGATATAAATGTAGCTATCCCTGCTGTCTTTTGGTTACTATTTGCCTGGAATATCTTTTTCCATTCCTTCCCATTCTGACTATATATGTTCTTAAATCCAAAGTGAGTATCTTGTAAACAGGTTATAGTTTGATCTTGCTTTTTAATCCATTCAGCCATTCTGTGTTTTTTTTGATTGGGGAGGCTTAAATCCAGTTATGTTTAAAGTAATTATTGATAGAGGACTTACTATTATCTTTTTGATGTTTTCTTGTCTACAGTTCTCATTTCTATCTTTTCCTCTCTTGCTGTCTTCCATTGCAACTTGTTGATGTATTGCACTGAGAGGATTTAACTCTTTTTTCTTTTTCTTTTGTGTAATCTCGTAATACATTTCTTAAGGTGATAACAACTTAGCTTCACTTGCATATAAAACTATACACTTTTACTTGTCTCCCACACATTTTGTTATTGATGTCACATTTACATCTTTTTATATTGTGTATTCATTCACAAGTTTTTATAAAGTAATTCTTTTTTTAATATAACTTTATTTTATTATAGAGATTTGGGATACAAGTCAGGATTAGGCACATAGTCTACATGCAGGTGAAGTTTGGACCTTGAACTGGTCACTAGTCCTCACTTATGGTTTGGGATCAGGTATGCTTTGTGTTGTTACATACCACCCCTACCCCGGCAGTGTTCTGCTATTGCCAATCCCTCCCTTATGCTATTGTGATTAATGGTCAGGTCCCACTTATGGGTGAGCCATGTGGTATTCTGGGATGAGTATGATGGTCTCCAGCTCCATCCAATTTATTGTGAAGTCCATGGTCTTATCTCTCTTTTTGGCTGTATAATACTCCATTGTGTATATGTACCACATTTTTTTAATCCAGTCCATCATTGATGAGCAGTAATGTTGGTTCTGTGTTTCTGCTATTGTGGATAGTGTGGCAGTAAACATGCATGTGCAGGTGTTTTTTTAATGGAGCAAATATATTCCTCTGGGTACATTCCCAAAGGGGGATTGCTGGATCGTGTGGAAGGTTACTTTCTAGTTCTTTTAGGAATCGCCACACTGTATTCCGTAGAGGCGGAACTATTTTGCACTCCTACCAATGATGTAAAAGTGTTCCCTTTTCTTTGCTCCCATGCCAGCATCTGTTGTTTTTTGATTTATTAATGATGGCCATCCTTACTGGAGTTAGGTGATATCACAGTGTGATTTTGATTTGCATTTCTCTGACGATGATTAGTAAGGCTGAGCGTTTTTTTCATGTATCTGTTGGTTGCTCATATATCTTCTTTTGAGAAGTGTCTATTGATGCCTTTTGCCCACTTTTTAATAGAGCTGTTTGGTTTTTTTCCTTTTGGCTTACTTGAGTTCCTTGTAGATCCTGGATGTTAGGCCCTTGTCAGATACATAACTAGCAAGCATTTTTTCCTGTTTTGTGGATTATCTCCCTGCTCTGTTGATGGTTTCTTTTTGCTAGGCAGAAGCTTTTGAGTTTGATGAGGTCCCTCTTGTCTATCTTAGCTTTTGTGGCATTTGCTTTTGGGGACTTAGTCAAGAATTTGTTGTCTACTCTGATGTGCATAAAGGGTGTTTCCTACGTTTTCTTCTAGGATTCTTATAGTTTGAGGTTTGACGTTTTATGTTTAGGTCTTTGATTCATTTAGAATTGATTTTTGTATATGGTGATAGGTAGGGGTCCTATTTCATTCTTCTGTGTGTAGTCAGCCAATTTCCCCAGCACCATTTGCTAAATAAGGTTTCCTCTTTCCAGTGGTTGCTATTGATGAGTTTATCAAGGATGAGTTGGTTGAGAGGTCAAGTTTTTGCTTCCGGAATCTCTGTCCTGTTCCATTGGTTTATATGCATGTTCTTGTACCAGTACCAGGCTGTTTTGATTATTGTAGCCTTGTAGTAAAGTCTGAAAGTATGATACCTCATGTTTTCTTCCTTTTACTGAGGATTGTTTAAACTACTAATACTCTTTTTTCCATATGAATTTCTGTATTGTCGTTTTCAGGTCTGGGAAAAATTATGTTGGTAATATGATTGGTACTATGTTGAACCTGTAGATTGCCTTGGATAGGATGGACATCTTGACAATATTGATTCTTCCAATACATGGACCAGGGATGTTTTTTCCATTTGTTTGTATCATCTTTGATTTCTTTGAGTAGTGGTTTATAGTTTTTGTCGTAAAGGCCTTTCGTTTCTCTGGTTAGGTAGATGCCAAGCAAGGTATTTCTTTTTTTTTGTGGCTATTGTGAATGAGATTGTGTTTTTTATTTGAATCTCTGCCTGTTTGTTGCTGGTGTTTAGAAATGCAACTGTCTTTTGCATGTTGATTTTGTACCACAAAACTTTACCAAAGTCATTTATCAGTATAAGGAGATTTTTGACAGACTCCTTTGGGTTTTCGAAGTATAGGATCTTATTGTCCACAAACAGGAATAACTTAATTTCCTCTTTTCCTATTTGGCTACCCTTGATTTCCTTGTCTTGCCTGATTGCTCTAGCAAGGACTTCCAGCACTATGTTGAACAGGAGAGATGAGAATGGGCAACCCTGTCTCATTCCCATTTTCAGGGAGTGTGCTTCCACCTTCTGTCCATTGAGCAACATGTTGGCTGTGGGTTTAACATAGATGGCTCTCACTGTTTTGAGGAATGTTCCTTCTATACCTAGGTGTTCAAGGGTTCTTATAAAGAAGGGATGCTGGATTTTGTAAAGCTTTTTCTATGTCTAATGATATGATCATGTGGTTCTTGTTTTTCCATCTGTTAATGTATTGAATTATGTTTATGGTCTTATGAATGTTGAACCAGCCCTGAATCCTGGGAATGAAGCCTACTTGGCCATGGTGGATAATTTTTGAGATGTGTTGATGGATCTGATTTGCTAGAATCTTATTGAGAATTTTTACATCTGTGTTCATTAAGGGGATTGGCCTGTAATTCTCTTTCTGTGTTGAGTCTTTGCCAGGTTTGGGTGTTAGTGTGATGTTAGCTACATAATGCTTTGGGGGAGAGTTCTATCTTTCTTGATTGCCTGGAATATTTTTGATAAGATTGATGTCAGCTTCTCCTTGTATGTTTTGTAGAATTCAGCTGGAAAGCCATCTGGTCCAGGACTTTTTTTTGTAGGTAGATTTCATATGATAGAGTTGATTTCCTGGATTGTTATTGGTATGTTTAGGGTTTCAGTTTCTTCTTGTTTCAAGAAAGGTTGTGTTATGTCAGAAAGTCCTCCATTTCCTTTAGAATTTCCAGTTTATTTCCATATAGGTGTGCATGGTGACCTCTGACAATCTTTTTAATTTCTTCGGGGTTACTTGTGACTTCATCTTTTGTGTTTCTAATAGTGTTTATTTGGGCATTCTTTTTCTTTTTCTTAGTCTGACTAGGGGTCCATCAATCTTATTTATCTTTTCAAAGAACCAGCTTTTTGTCATGTTGACTTTTTCTGTGATATTTTTGTCTTCTATGCCCTACAGTTGCAACTTTGGATTCTTCTGCTGAAGTTAGGATTTTGGTGGTCTTGACTTTCTAGCTCCCTTAGATGTGACTTTAGGTTGTTTACTTGTGATTTTTCTGTTTTCTTGATGTGTGTATGCAGTGCTAGAAATTTTCCTCTTAATACTGCTTTCGTGGCATCCCTGAGATTCTGATAAGGATGTGTCTTTGTTTTCAGGAGTCTTAATTTCTGTCTTGATTTCTGTGTTGACCCAGAAGTCATTTAGCAGTATGTTGTTTGGTGTCCATGTCTTTGTGTGTTTTGGGGGAATCTTGTTGGGGTGATATTTATTTTTATTCTACTGTAATCTGAAAAGATGGATGGTATTATTTTGATCTTTTAGAATTTGTTTATGCTTGATTTATGTCTGAGAATGTTATTGATCTTGAGTGTGTTCCGTGTGCTGGCGAGTAGAATGTATACTCTGTAGTTGTTGGGTGAAGTATTCTGCAGATGTCTATTAAGTCCATTTGGTCGAATGTTGAGTTTTGAGGTTCCAGATCTTCTTTTTTTTTTTTTTTTGGCCTCGATGATCTAGTGGGGTATTTAAGTCTCCAGTAATGACTTTGTGAGAGTCAATGTCTTGTTTTGATTTACTTAGTGGATAATTTATAAAACCTGATGCTCCTGTATTGGGTACAGATATGTTTGGGATGCATACTTTTTGCTGGTGGGTTGAACCTTTTATCATTATGGAGTATCCTTCTGTATCCTTTTTAATTTTTGAAGCTTGGAGGCTGCTTTATCTGATATTAGAATAGCTACTCCTGCCTTCTTCTGTTTTCCTTTTGCCTGAAAGTTCATTTTCCAGCCTCCAACTTTGAGTCTGTAGGTATCCTTGGTAGTGAGATAGGTTTCCTAGAGGCAGAGGATTGTTGGATTGTATTTTTTTAGTCCAGTTTGCCACTCTATGTCTTTTCAGTAGTGCATTTAGTCCATTCATGTTCGGGCTGATTATTGAAATGTGAGAGCCCTATCATAGGGCTCTTAAAAGGCTGTTTTGTTTTCTTTTAACTTTTGCATTAATATATGTGTGTGTGTTTTCATTTTTGTGGGTGTACTGTGTGCTCTGTTGACTCTGTGTTTACCTGTATTCTTATGAAGTGCATGGTTGTTCTTTTTTTTTTTCTTTTGTGCTCAGTATTTTCTTAAGTGTCTCCTATAGAGCTGGTCTAGAAGCAGCATATTCTCTTAAGGATTAGATGTCTGGGAAGGCGTTTAATTCCCTGTTGCTGATGAAAGCTTAGCTTGGCTGGGTAGGAAATTTTTGGTTGGAATTGATTATCTTTGAGGACATTAAAAATTGGACTCCAATCTCTTCTAACTTATAGTGTTTCTTCTGTTAAGTCTGAAGCAGTTCTGATTGGTCTTCCCTTGTAGGCAGTGTGGCCTTTTTATCTTGCTGCCTTTAGGATTTTTTCTTTCATGCTTCCTTTGTATAGGCAAATTACTGTGTTTCTAGGGTTGATCTTCTCAAGAGTTGACTTGTGAGAGTTCTCTGAATCTGTTGTGTTTGAATAAGTAATTTTTAATACTTTTGTCTTTTAATGTTTATACTAGAACTAAATGTGGTTTACACATCACCATTACAGTATCACAGTATTATGTATTTGTGTATTTACCTTTACCAGTGAGTTTTGTACTTCCATATGCTTTCATATTGATATTTTGTGTTCTTTCATTCCAACTAGACAAACTCCCATTAGCATTTGACATAAGAAAAGGCTTTCCCCCAGCTTTTGTCTGAGCATCTTTATTACTCCTATGTTTTTGAAAAACAGTTTTGCTGAGTATAGGATAATTGGTTGGCAATTTTTCTTTCACCACTTTGAACACATTATCCTACTCCCTTCTGGCTTGTAAGGTTTCTGTTGAGAAATCTACTGATAGTTGTATGAGAGCTCCTTTGTATATGAATAATTGCTTTTTTTTGTCATATGAGAGATGAGTTGCTTTTAAAGGTCTCTCTTGGTGTTTAAATTTTGACAATTTGATTATAATGTGTCTTGATGTAGATTTCTTTGGGTGCATTTCTTTGGGTGGGATCCTTTGGGCTTCCTGAGTATGAATGTCCATTACCCTTTCCAGACTTGTGAAATTTCCTTCCTTTCCTCCTTCTCTTCCTCTCTGTTGCCCAGGCTGGAGTACAGTGACACAGTAATAGCTCACCGTGTCCTTGAACTCAAAGGTTCAAATGATCCTTCCACCTTAGCTTCCTGAGTGGTTATGACTACTGGCACATGCTATGATGGCCAGCTAATTTTTTATGTTTTTCAACTTTTGTAGAGCTGGGATCTGACTATATTACCTGGGTTGATCTTGAACTCCTGCCTCAAGCAGTCCTCCTGCCTTGGCCTCCCAAAGTGTTGGGATTATTGGCACGAGATGCCATACTTGACCAATAATTTCTTTTTTTTTTTTTTTTTGAGTTTGGAGTCTCACTTTGTCACCCAGGCTGAAGTGCAGTGGTATGTTCACGTGACCACAGCCTCAACCTGCTAGGCTCAGGTGATCCTTCCACCTCAGCCTTCCAAGTAGCTGGAACTACACGCAATTATTTCTTTAAATAAGCTTTCTACTTCTTTCTCTCTTCTCTTGAGATACCTATAATGTGTACATTGGCTTGTTTGTTGCTATCTCATAAATCCCTTACTATTTCTTAACTCTTTTTCATCCTTTTTTCCTTTTTCACATGACCTACATTGAGTTCTCTGATTCCTTCTTTTGCTTGATCAAGTGTGTTTTTGTGGCCCTCTAGTGTTCTTTTCAGTTTAGCTATTGTGTTCTTTAGCTCCAGCATCATGGTTTGCTTCCTTTTTTTCCATAGTTTTTTATCTCTTTGCTGATAATCTCATTTTGTTTATGTCATTTTTCTGACTTTTTTTGTTTACTTTTCTTATGAAACAATTATTTTCAATTATTAATCAAGCAATTTATAGATCCTCATCTCTTTAGAGTTGATTACTAAAGATTTAGTTTAGTCACTTATGTCACAGTTCCCTGATTGTTTTAGTGGCTTTGCATTGGTGTCTGCACATTTGAAGAAACAGCCTCCTCTCCCTGTCTGTATGGACTAGCCTTGACAGGGTTCAAATAGTGTCTGTGCCATGTGTTAGTGGTGTCACTCTGGGCAGGTGACCTCACCTGATTGTGATCTTTTCTCTCTTCCTTTGTGCTTAACTGTTTTGTTATATTGTGTAATGAGCTCTGGGGAACAGGATTAGGCTTGCACTTCTTTTAACCCAGAGTATCGATAGCTAGAGAACTTTAATTGGTTATCAAACCTTAGTGGTGACCTTATAGAAAACCTAGCATAGTTAAGAGACTCTGGCACTTGACACCTGGGTTCCAGTACTGTCTCTGCTTCTTTCCTGGCTGTGTGTTCCTTGGGCAAGTTACTCAATTCCCCTGAGCCTGTTTACTTATCTTTATTGTGAGAATGATAATGCCCTATTGAGTTTAATGGGAACGACATGAGTGGCATTTGTCAGACATTTGTCCTGTGCAGGCAGAGCAGCAGCCAGCAGTTACTGAACATGCACACCTTGGTGAGATGGCTGCCTGCCCAGAGTGCTGGGGGCAGGTGCTTCTTGCAAGTCTGGTGTTCTTGCCTCTTTTCTCTGGGATCCTTAGAGATCTTAGTTCTGTGGCACCTCACTGGCTATGCCATGACCCTGCCTTCTTTTTATATTTGAAAATGAACTTTCTGTTGTTCCAGGGAATTCCTGGGGGTTATGGCTAGCGCTCTGACAGCCTGTCTCCCCCACATCTCCTCTGAAAACCTGTTGAATGCTGTGTGGTCATTTTGCTTGATGAATTATTTTCCCCTCGCTCCTGTGAATCAGCTTCTCCAAAAGGATGTCATCAGTGAGTTGCTGGCATCAGGTAGGGTGTCTGTGCACACTGGGGACCAAAATGTGATTCTGAGCAGGCTTAGTTAGAGTGTTGTTAGTTAAGGTTTACAGAGCATATTTCAGTGAGGAAAGGGCTGATGATGGTGAAGTCAGGTTGGCACTTGCTTTCTTTTTTTTTTTTTGAGTTGGAGTCTCACTCTGTCGCCCAGACTGGAGTGCAGTGGCTACTCCCGGCCACCACAGCCTCGACCTGCTGGGCTCCGGCAATCCTTCTGCCTCAGCCTTCCAAGTAGCTGGAATTACAGGTGGCACTACCACGCCCGGCTAATTTTTAAAATTTATTTATTGTAGAGACGAGGTCTCGCCTGCCCAGGCGGGTCTCGAACTCGCGAGCTCAGGCAATCCACTCACCTCAGCCTCCCAAAGCGTGGGATTACAGGCTGAGCCACCGAGCCCGGCTGGCACTTGCTTTCATGAAGTCCCTGTGTGTAGAGGGCACAAACAGGAAGGCATCCTCACTGCCCTTCTCTCACTGGGGCCGCCTCTGCAGAGGCTAAGTGTTCCTCTTCTCTGTGCCTCCATTAGGGCTGTCGCATTTGAAGCTGCAAACACCTGGTCATTTGGTGGCCTGGCTGAGGGCATGCCTGCTAGATCAAGAAACCAGACAGATACCAAATTAGCTAGTTCACTTACTCTTGGAACTAAATTAACAGTTAGCTTTTAGTCTTAACTATTCAACAAGGAAGAGCAATAACCAGGTTGATGTGGAAAACTTGATGATGTGTTTCAGAATAGTTTGAATTTTTTAAAAAAACGTTATAAAATCTCAGAATGGAGCTGTGAAGAGTCAACACCATGTGCTGATTTTTCAGGCCATGTGATATTGAGGAGACAGCTTTGATCCTAGGAAGCCTAGCTTGTAGTCCCAATTTTGCCTTTAATTCATCTTGAGGCTTTTTAACGTTCCTGGACATGTCCTCATCTATAACATGGAGGGTTCAGACTAAATGACCTCTAAAGAGATATTAAACCTTAACGCATTAGCGAGTGAAAGGCGTTGATCTAGACACTGGGAATGAGGGAGACAAAGATTCCTGGAGATAAGAAAGAAGTCATTGGAAATGCAGTTGCATTAATATCGTTTTAAAATATGGCATCAGTATGTTTTCTTAATGATTTATTTCTTCCTTTTTTGTTTTAGATGGCATGGAGAGAAATGTTCACAAGCTGCGTCTCTTGGATACTTGTCTAGAGCTTGACGATACTCCTTACCACAAGCCCATAGACTTGCCACTCCCACAGCTGCCTCGGGTGCCACAGTATCAACATGTGAAGGTGGCTCAGGCGCTGGGCAACCTGCTGGGTGGGGACAGGTTCTTCTCAGAGAATGTGCAGCTGCCGCACGATTATCATGTTGGTATGGGACATGTGATTTCCCTTCATTTCATTTATTGTCCTTTTTTTCTCACAAAAGATGAGGTGTTTACGGCAGCAATTCAGTGACATGTAGCATGGCCTCGCTGGGTTAACTTCGTACTCTGCAGCTTGCGAGTGCTGTGGTTGTAGGCCCTTGCTAGCCTCACTTTCCTTCTCTGTAAGGCAACATTCACCCCTGCCTTGTAAGGTCCTGTGACCAGGAACTGAAACTCCATGTGGATCCCTAGGCTGGTGTCTGGCATGTGACGGCTGTCAGTGTATTTGAGCTACTGCCATTCTCAATGTTGATAGCAGTATTTGATGTCATGAAACAAAAAATTACAATGAGCAGTGTTTGAAAAATTAATATCAGTTCTTTCCTTTCAGATTTTGAAATCCGAATGAACACTGACAGGACTCAGGTGCTTCCCTTTTCTGATGTGGATGCAGCTTCTACAGATATTCAAAGGTTGCTTACATGTTCTCACTTGCCGGACTTTCTGAGATTAAATCCTAAATCTGAAAGAGTTCGTGGTGAATAGTGGTTGTAATACTAAGAGCTCATATTTATAAGGAGCTTGAACACCCCAAGGGACCTCATCCATGAGTCTCCTCCTTGGGTGTGGATATGGGCAGTGCACTTGAATACAGGGGACTGGGGTGGGCCATTTAATGAAAACTGGATTTTGAAGATAAACATTTGAGTAAGGCAATGCTAACATTGCAAAACCATCAGTTCAGTATAAACTTTTGACGAGACAATTTAATAGTGATCATAAAGACTTGAGACTTCTACAAAAGTCAGATACCCAAGAAATACTTGGCTCCACCACCAAAACTCTTGCAGAGGTTGAGGAGCCTTGTTAATGACTCTGTATGTGTATGAGTCAGAGCACACTGAAGTGAATCCTAAGTTTTTTTCTTGACTCACATGTGACCAGGAAGGTGCCCTTGGGAGAAGTGTGATGCTGCCCTGTGAGGGAATGTCCACCTCTTGAGTAGCTGTGTGCAGTCATGTGATCTTTGCACCCCCTGTGTTCAGTCAGCCTTCATGGAAGACTCTCTCAGGGGCATGAACATGGGGCATGAAGATGAGGCAGCCATAGATCTTGACCCCAGAAGCTCCTATCCCCTGTTGCTCTACTGGAGAGAGGAACAGAGAAAGCTCAGACTCTTATCTGCCCACCTCTTCACTGCTGTGCAGCTCCGTGACTTCTAGCCCTTCCAAATCCATCAGCTCGTTCCTTGGGCCATCTGTCTCATCTGCTGCCTTTCCTTCCATGTTCCCGTTCCCCTCCAAAAGACTTGTTCTTGGACCCCACACAGAGATCCTTTTTCTTTTCTGGGTATTCCACTCTCCCAGCAAAATAAAGTACCATAGTAGTTCTCAGCATGCAATTCTGTGAAGAGTATGAACATTCCTTTAAAAGTAGCAATTTCTCTTGTTATGACAGCTGAGTATAGGAGAGGACAGTAAGGATATAAATGTCTTTTATGTTTTTCTTTTATCTCCCACTGAACTTAATATTTCCAGAGTGCCAGGAACAATGGAAAAACAAATGATATCTTCCACATTTTTGTTACATTGACAGATGTTATGTTTTTTGCAGTCTTGCCTTTCTCTTAGGATTTTCTTTGCATTTGGTCTCCCAGCTCTGGTGTTTTAAATGCTCTCTCTTGGAGACGGTATGCACAAAAAGAGCATTCACTGTTGGGTGCTACCTACACCAATACTTCTACTGGGAGTATAAATACTCACATTCAGATCAGAGATTGGCATGGCATCGACTTAAGCCCCTTAAAATGGGTGATTTCGTATCTGAAAATTTTCCTTATCAAAGGTGTAGCCATCCTTAGAGGTGGCTGAGGATAGCTGTTTGGATAAAGCATTATTATGTGCTTTTAGTTTATAACATAGCCTTGGTCTTAGAATATCTGCAGAGATCAAGCACAGTAATGAAGGATGAGCCAGTTTGGAGTGGTGAGGAGTGTGATCCATGGAAACTCGGCTTTGAAATCTTCGAAGATCGGCCGGGCTTGGTGGCTCAGTCTGTAATCTCAGCACTTTGGGAGGCCGAGGTGAGTGGATTGCCTGCACCCGTGGGTTCGAGACCCGCCCGGGCAACTTGGCGAGACCTCATCTCTACAATAAACCAAAAACTAGCCGGGCGTGGTGGCACGTGCCTGTAGATCCAGCTACTTGGAAGGCTGAGGTGGAAGGATCGCCGGAGCCCAGAAGGTCGAGGTTGCGGTGGCCGGGAGCGGCCACTGCACTCCAGTCTGGGACAGAGTAAGACTCCAATTCAAAATAAATAAATAAATAAATAAATAAATAAATAAATAAATACGATAGGAGATGTTAACACATCATCAAAACAGCTGTCCGTAACTGTCAATTGGGTTGAATTGGTCAATTTCAAAGTAACTTAGCGGAAAAATCCTACTGCTTATTTGACTGAATTGATGGGTCAGTTTGGCTTGCCTCTGTGATTGTCTCATTTAAGCATATCTAATGCTGTTCCAGAGACTATTGTGCCCAGTATGTTGAAGAATTCTCAGACTTCAGAAGTTTCTGCATGTTAGTGGCTTCTTCTGTGATGTCATAAGAGCGTAGGATTACATTCGGAATTTAACTTGTCAATTGTTTGGCCTAACTCTCTCCAGAAAAAATACACAAACCTCTCCAAATCACCTGAAAACTAGTCAAAGACCTAAGGGAAAGTTTAAGCCAAAGGATCTGCAGGTCCATTTAAAAAGACCAACATTATTGTCTTTCCTTTAAGAAGATGAGCATGACAAGCCTTCAAAAGTCATTACCCAAACAAATTCATGCCTTATATTTAACCTTATCTAATTCAACTGGTAATTTCCTCTGTGTGAGGAATTCCCATGACAGCCACATTCATTCCATATCAACTTTCTTTCAAGGCGCTGTAAGTAATCTTTTTTTTTTTTTTTTTTTGAGTTGGAGTTTCATTCCATCACGCAGCTAGAGTGCGGTGGCATGCTCATGGCCACCTGCTGGGCTCAGGTGATCCTTCTGCCTCAGCCTTCCAAGTAGCTGGAACTATAGAGGCACACTACCATGCCCGGCTAATTTTTTTTTTTTTAACTTATTGTAGAGACGAGGTCTCCCCCAAATTGCCCAGGCTGTTCTCAAACCCGTGGGCTCAGGCAGTCCCCTCACCTTGGCTTCCCAAACTGCTGGGATTACAGGCTTGAGCTACCACACCCAGCCCTAAGTAATCTTTTATATCATTGCTATGCCTATTCATCTAAAGCTTAGCTAAGGTACAAAAAATGTTCAGAAAACAACACTGACATTGACCCTCTCACTGATATCTCTCTCCCCCATCACTATCACCATATACATTTTCAGGTGTAAATATTATGCCCTTTGAGAGCCAGGGCTGAGCTCTTGTGCCTAATTAGTTGCTAAAATAACTTTAATATATTCCCCACTTCCATCTGCCTTTCTACTTTGAGAACTAAAAAATGGAGTCGCTGAATTCCACAAGTCTACGACATGACGGGAGAAGTCACCAAGGCCTGGATGAAGGTGATAAGCTCTTAGCACATCACGGTAATGAGCACAGTCATCACAGTCTCCTTCTCGCCTTCCAATCTTCATATCCAGCTAGTTTTGGAGCTGCTAAGAAAGAGGCAGCTTGATGCTGTTCTCTCTCACTTCCCCAAACAAATGAGTACAAGCCAAGGAAGAAAAGAAAACCTTGAAGTTTTTCTCCATGTCACTGTTGCTACAATCAACATGTGAGCCCTGCCCTTCTGGCCACAGAGAAAGTCCAAAAAAAGGTCAGGCAGAAGCCTGAATGGCCAGTGGCATTTCTACACAATACTGCTAATTCAAACATTCTGGTCCAAGTCATCCTTGGTAAGACGAAAAACACATGGACCTTGGAGTATCTTGCATTCATACTTTGAATTTTCTATGAACTAAGTAACACTAAGAAAACGATTTATCCTGTTTGGATCTCAGTGTCCCTGCCTATAATGCAGAAATGCTAAAATCTCAAAGATCTGTGGTCAGGATCCAGTTGATAATGTATGTGAAAACCACGTGTTTACTTCTTCCATCACTTAGGTTTGATACTACACCGATATGTGTGAAAACAAGCACACAGGGCCTCCCTGGCCCATAAGTAAAACCATGCCCATTGTTTGTTTGTTTGTTTCATTCGCAGTGATTCAAAATAAATAAATAAATAAATAAATGACAAGAACTCCTTTCTCTTGGACAAGTGCAAAAACTTCTCTTTCCACTATGACTAAAGAGAATGATCTGAGTGTCACATTGTGTAGAAATCCTGTGACACAAGCATTAGACTAGGCGGTGGTTGTGTGTGGATTGCAGCAAGCTTGGCCTCCCTGTCTCTCTCGCCATCCGTGTGTCCCTCGGATGCTGCCCAGTTACTGTCACCACAGAGCAAGGGAGGTGTACAGGAGAAGGGCAAAGTCGTCACCTCCACCATTATTCACGCCGTTGTGCAGTCGGTATCAGGTGACCACAACAGCATACAAAGCACTGTTCTGGGCACATAGGAAGTAATAAAGACACAGAATGGGGCCACTGGCCCCAAAAGAAGAGAGTTAAGAAAAGTACACACTATTCGCAATTGCCGAGTTAAGGAATCAACCTAGGTCTCCATCAACAGATAAGAAAATATGGCATACGGGCATGGTGGCTCATGCCCATAATCCCAGCCCTTCGGGAGGCTGAAGTGAGAGGATTGCCTGAGCTCATGGGTTCGAGATCAGCCTGGGCAACTTGGCAAGACTTCATCTGTACAATAAATTTTTTTTTTGTTTTTTTTTTTTTGAGTTGGAGTCTCACTGTCGCCCAGACTGGAGTGCAGTGGCCGCTCCCGGCCACCGCAGCCTCGACCTGCTGGGCTCCGGCGATCCTTCCGCCTCAGCCTTCCGAGTAGCCGGAATTACAGGCGCGCGCTACCA
>CAUYQG010213448.1:0-58165 GCA_963574415.1 Tarsius wallacei | reverse complement strand
GTGTGTGATAGAAGCTGCAGCAGAAATGGCACCAAGGAAGGGCCGAGATGAGGACATGAACCCCCCATAAGTCAATCTTCGGCTCTTCTTTGTCCTTTCTCTCAGGCCTAGTTCATATGTAAGCATTTATATTGTATTAGGTATTATAAGTAATCTAGAAATGATTTAAAGTATAGGGGTAGATGTACATAGGTTACATGCAAATACTATACCATTTTATATCAGGGACTTGAGCATCCTTGGATTTTATCTGCGGGGTGGGGGGGATGGTTCTGGAACCAATTCCCTACAGATACTAAGGGATGACTGTATGTAATTCTTCAAGCATAGCATACTATTTCATAACTCCATGACATTTCGCATGCTGTCAGCTCTGCCTGAGATATTCTCTCTCCCTTATCTATTTGGAAAATTTCCATTCATTCTCAAAACCCAGCTTAGACTCTGCTGCCCACCTCATTGTCCCTCTCCACCCCATCCATAGAATTAAATATCTCCTACTTTCTGTCACTTGCAAACTTTGTTTCTATTTTTGCACTTATACTATGTCATAAGTATATTTGTTTTTATGTTGCACTTTGATTCATCTTTGAATTCCCATCACTCAATACAAGTCCTGGAACACAATAGGTGTTAAATATGCATATATTTTACAGTGTGTGAATTATATCTCAATTATTTCTAGAAACATAAGGTTTGCAAATGACAGAAAGTAGGAGATATTTAATTTTATGGATGGGGTGGAGAGGGACAATGAGGTGGGCAGCAGAATCTAAGCTGGGTTTTGAGAATGAATGGAAATAATCTAGAGAATTAACACACCATAAAATTCACCCTTTTAAAGGACAATTCAGTTGTTTCAGTGTATTCACAAGGTTGTTCAACCATCACCACTATCTAATTTCACAACATTTTCATCACCCCTAAAAGAAATCCTGTAACTATTAGCAGTTATTCCCTGTTAGCCACCCTCTCCCTGTGGACCCCTGGCTACCACTAATCTACTTTCTGTCTCTATGAATTTGCCTATTCTGGACATTTCATATAAATTGAATCGTACAATATATGGTCTTTATAGCTGGCTCCTTTTACTTAGTATAATGTTTTTAAGATTCACCCACATTGTGGCAGGTATCAGTACTTAATTCCTTTTTATGACTAAATGATATTCCACTCATGGGTATGGATGTGCCACCTTTTGTTTGTCCATTTATCAGATGATGAACATTTAAGTTGTTTCTCTTTTTTGGCTCTTTTGAATAGGCTGCTGTGAACATTCATGTGTAAGTTTTTGTGTGTCAGTAATTACTTCAGTCAATGAATGAATGAGTGAATGAGTAATGACTCATATTTTATCACATGTCCTTTGGCCAGAATATGAATTATAACCTTCTGTACTGCTTTTGGACAGGTCTGGGCCGAATTGTTCAGGCTGAAGAATATCTACTCCAAGCCCAGTGGACAGTGCTGAAATCAACTGACTGTAGTAATGCCACCCACTCCTTGCTGCATCGAAACCTGGGACTTCTCTATATGGCTAAGAATAACTATGAGGAAGCCCGTTATCATCTGGCTAATGATGTAAACAAGCTAAATTATAACGTCTGGGTATTTTCAAGAACAGATCTGTTTATTTTTTTTAACTGAGCATTTCTCTAAAATTTTATGTTTACAACTGACCATTTGATGAGATATTAGCAATAACATAATTCTAATGACCTGAGTTCAAGCATTTCCAATTCTTGGCTGTGTAAACTTAGCTAGGTTACATATTCCCCAAGCCTTAGTTGCTCTAAAGATAGTAAAGGGAGACAGAACAGCATATTGGTTAAAACAAGGATTTTGTTTCTGGTCCCAGCTTTGCTGTTTCATTAGCCACATAGTCTTGGACAAATTATTTAACCTCTTTCATCACCCGTAAGACAGAAATAATAAAATAGTCTCTGCCTCATTGAGTCATGGCAAAGTTTAACAATAGTACAATTTATGTATACTACTTTGGTTGTTGTTTTAAAAAATAACATTAATGTGTAGTTATTAAATTTAAATGATCTAGATACATAAGAAAGCACTTATAGGGCTGGGCACTATGGCTCACACCTGTAATCCTAGCACTTTGGGAGGCCGAGGCAGGAGGATTGCTTGAGCCCAGGAGTTCGAGACCAGTCTAGGTAATGTAGTGAGACAAAAAAATTAGCTGGGTATGGTGGTGCATGCCTGTAGTTCCAGCTACTGGGGTGGGCTGAGGCAGGAGGATCTCTTGATCCCAGGAGGTTGAGGCTGTGGTGAGCCATGATCATGCCACTGCACTACAGCCTGGACAATAGAGCGAGACCTTGACCCTCTCCCTCAAACGAAAGCATTTATCAATTATAAAACTCTATACAAATGCTGCATAGGATGATGAGGGTGATAACTGAGTTGCTCTTCCAAAATTTTTGAGATTTCTATTAGGATTTCAGTGTTGGAAAATTACCAGGGAAGAGTTTCTTTTTTTTCTTTTTTATTTTTTTGAGTTAGAGTCTCACTCTGTTGCCCAGGCTGGAGTGCAGTGGCATGCTTATGGCCACCTCAGTGTCAACCTGCTGGGATCCAGCAATCCTTCCGCCTCAGCCTTTCAAGTAGCTGGAACTACAGGCGCACACTACCACGCCCGGCTAATTTTCTATTTATTGTAGAGACAAGGTCTCACCAAGTTGCCCGGGAGGGTCTCGAGCAATCCACTCACCTCGGCCTCCCAAAGTGCTGGGATTACAGGCTGAACCACCAAGTCCGGCCCAGAGAAGACTTTCTGAGCATAAAATCTGGGTTAGGGTGGGTTTAGACTGCTCTATCTACGCAGGTTGGTTCTCTCTGTGGCCTCTCCACCAGGCAACCCTGCCCCTGGTTACCTGCCACTGCAATTGTTATTCTCTATACCACCTCCTCCAAATCCGTTCTTGGCCTACTCTGCCCTGGGAGCCTGACCTCTATGAACTATACAGCCTGAACTCCATTGCTCTCTGGCTTTTGTTGGGTTTGGAGAATGGAAGGCATAGCAGGGGAGCGGAGAGTGAGAGGAGAGAAAAGTTAGGAGTGTTTGTTCTCTTTGCTGCCTTTCTACCTCACCCCTGCTCTGGTGGGTGCAGTGTTCCTCTGCAGCCACAGCTTCTGTCAGGTGACCTTCATCCGTAGCACTAGCCTTTGCTGGACCCTGGTAGCCTTGTTTTCTCCCCTTGCTTTTCCAGGTGTAGAGATGATAATTGTTGCTGTTGGTAGTCTCTAGTGTTTCACTAGCCCTTGTTGGTTCCTTAACTCTTCCACCTCTCAAACAATACTTCCACTAAACTGTCTCCAGGAATTCCTTTTGAGAGTGCCATCTATTTCCACCTGAGACCCTGACTAATACAGTCCTTCATTTGTGTTTCCTTCTGTATTCTACATCCTCCAATTAAGCAGAGACACATTCTTGAGCTGGGCCACACAGTAAAGAATTAGATCAAGCTCAGATTCCTTAGCCTGGCTTTAAACACCCACACGCACACACACACACACACACACACACACACACACACACTTTATTGATACATACCACGAAATTCAACCATTTAAAGTGCACAAATCAATGGTTTTTTTTAATAAACTTACAGAGTTGTGCAATCAGATCAATCAAGTTTTAGAATATTTCTATTACCCCAAGAAGATCCCCCCCATATCCATATGGAGTCATCTCCCATTCACTCCCCAGCCCCAGGAAACCTCTTTCTGTCTCCATAGACTTTTCCCTCTCTGGACATTTTATATAAACAGAATCATATGTGGTCTTTTGCATCTGTCCTCTTTCATCAAGCATAATTGTTTTGAGGTTCATCCATGTTTTTGCATGTATCAGTAGTAGTTCATTCCTTTTATTGCTAAACAGTATTCCATCAGATATACCACAGTTTACCCGTTAATCAGTTGATGGGCATTTTGATTGTTTTCACTTTTTATTTTGAATGATGTTGATGTGATGAACATTTGTATACAAGTCTTTGAGTGGACACATGTTTTCATTTCTCTTGTGTGGGTACCCAGAAGAGGAATTGCTGGGTCATATAGTAACCCTGTGTTCAATTTTTTGAGGAACTGCCAAACTGTTTCCACAGAGGCTGCACCATTTTACATTCCCACCAGCAATGTGTGAAGATTTCACATTCTCCACACTGTTGCCAACTCTTGTTATTTTCTTTCTTATTCTAGCCATTCATCCTAGTGGGTATGAAGTGGTATCTCATTGTGGTTTTATGTTGTATTTTCCTAATGACTAATAATGTTAAGCATCATTTCATGTGCTTATTAGCCATCTGAATATCATTTGGAGAAATGTCTATTCAAATACTTTGCCATTTTTACACAGGGCTGTTGTAAAAGTTTTTTATGTGTATTCTGGATACAGTTCCTTTATCAGATAAATGATTTAAAAGGGAACACAAGCACTCTCTTTTTTCTTTCTGCTATAGATTTATTTTGCCAGCTGTGCATTTGGAACAGAGGACATTAAGACCTCTGGAGGCTACTTCCACCTGGCTAATATATTCCATGGCCTTAAAAAGTTGGACCTGGCAGACACATTGTACACCAAGGTGAGCTGGGGAATGTGGGAGCTGAGCCTTGACACTTAAGCTTGGCATCTTACAGCTGGTGTCAGAGCACTCATGAGAAACATACTATAAAGTAAGGCACAGAGAGATGAAGTGACCTGCCCAAAATTACATAGCCTGATCCATGATGTATTCCATTTTTCTTTCTTCCTGTTTCTCCACTACCAAAATAGACTAATTCTTAGCATCTATTGGGTGATTCATAAATAATGAATAATGGGTCAATACGAGCCCAAAATCCTCCAAATAGACACACTCTGCCATACCCATACCATAGCAAGCCAAAGTGGGCAAGTTAAGGTCTGTGATACAGAAGGAGAAGTTTTCAAGGGAGATGCATTGCTGCAAGGTCCTGTCAAGAGATCAAAGAACATAAGAGTACTTTAAAATCTCCGTCCTAGCCGGGCTCGGTGGCTCAGCCTGTAATCCCGCGCTTTGGGAGGCTGAGGTGAGTGGATTGCCTGAGCCCGCGGGTTTGAGACCCGCTTGGGCAACTTGGCAAGACCTCATCTCTACAATAAATTCAAAAATTAGCCGGGTGTGGTAGCGCGCACCTGTAGTTCCAGCTACTTGGAAGGCTGAGGCAGCAGGATCGCCGGAGCCCAGCAGGTCGAGGCTGCGGTGGCCGGGAGCGGCTACTGCACTCCAGTCTGGGCGACAGAGTGAGACTCCAACTCAAAAAAAATAAAAAAATAAAATAAAATCTCCATCTTTACATGTAAACGATTTTAAACTGTTTCCAATATGTTAAAATGCTGGTTATGTTCATACAGTAACATCTCACTTAGCAAGCAACCATTTCCATGTATGATATAGGTTCTCACACTGTGACTATTGATTCCTATTTTAGACCCACTTCTTGGGAAGAGGCATTTTGCTGTAGCTGAACAGCAATGAGCTTTGGAGTCAGACAGACCTGGATTTAAATCCTGGCTATGTCACTTAAAAACTCTTACCAGAAGTCAAGTATGACCTTACCTTTTCTGAGTCTCAGTTTATTTACATATAAAACGGGAAGAACATTACCTCGATTAGGATATTGTGAGGATGTAAAGTTTCAGTGTCGTATGTGCTCCACAAATGATCGCCATTGTTATTGGGCCCCACCAGGGCTGCCCCCAGATGAGTCTGCCACATGCCCTTTGCAGCTCATCACTTGTCACACTCACTTTGGCCAGGCCTGTTTGGACTCCTAGGCTTCTCTGCCTCAAGACATAGGAAACCTTCAGGTTGTCTGAAACCTGGCCAGACATGCTGCTCCCCACCACTGACTGTTCTGATGGCTGAGATCTGGCCTGCTTGTCTGATTGCCATCTCTTTTCCCAACAGGTCTCTAAGATTTGGCATAAATATTTGAATGATCACTATCAAGTCCTCTCACAGGCTCGTATCCAACAAATAGATTTACTGGGCAAACGATTTGAAACTGACACTGGTTTGGGTAAGTGGCCATTTTCCCTAGGAGGTAGAGCAGTGATTTCATCCCACCGAATACACAGGCCTTGTCCCTAGGAGGGAAAGCAGTTGTCCCTGTCATGGAGATATCAGTGCCATCTTCCCCATCTTACTGATGGAGAAAACTGGGACATGGGGACCAAAGAGGTTTTTACCAGTATTGGGAAGAATTCAGATCCCCATCATCACACACAGCCTTTGGGGCCTAATAAGGGACAGATTTGGAGGAAAAAAAGACCCCATCAGGGCCCCCTGTGATTGCGGTGGAACATCCATTTCTGATGCTATCCCTCCAGAGCACATAAGCGGTGGTTGAAGTTACATTGCTGATTTGTTCTGGTGATTTCTCCTCCTCCTTTACTGAGCAGAGAGCTTCTCAGTAGCAGGGACAATTTCTTTTTTTTTTTTTTTTTTGAGTTGGAATCCCACTCTGTCGCCTAGGCTGGAGTACAGTGGCACACTCACGGCCCCCGCAGCCTCAACCTACTGGGCTCAGGTAATCCTTTTGCCTCAACCTTCCAAATAGCTGGAACTACAGTCGTGTATCCCCACGCCCAGCTAATTATTTGATTTGTTGTAGAGACAAGGTCTCACCAAGTTGCCCAGGCTGGTCTCGAACCCCTGGACTCAGGCAATTCTCTCACTTTAGCCTCCTGAAGTGCTGGGATTACAGGCTTGAGCCATCGTGCCCGGCCAGGGCCAAATTTGATTCCTCTCTATTCCCAGGCTCAGCAGAGGACTGAGTGCTGAGTAGCACTGTGCAGTATATGCCCTCTGAGATAATAAAAAGAGACAGATGATCTAGTTCCTGCTCAAAGAAGACATACAGTGCAGGTGGTGATAAGAACCTATATGCATAGGTTAGATATAGAAAAAGAACATTTCTATGAGCACAAATTATATTACAAGATGAATCCCAGAATGATGAGGTGAGAACAGTTGGGTGGTGTTGAAGAAGGAAGACTTTTTGAAGGAGACGTTTTAAGCTAAGGTTTTAAAAATTAATAACTTTACTGGGTTTTCTCTCATTATAAAAGTGGCTCATGTTACAGCAGAATATAACTTGAAATCATAGTCAAAGATAGCCAACCTTAACATTATGATGTATATTCTTTTTGTCTTTTTTTCTAAGCTTAGGACTTCTAAGTGTAAATGCTTTTAAGTAACTGGCCTATAATAACTGCATAATAAATAGCGACTAGAGTAGGACCAAAACCTGCTTGGGAAAGTAGTAAACAAGCTCACATGGGGAAGCAGAAAGGTTATTGTTTAAGCATCTTTGACCTGGGAGAGAAGACTTAAGCTGCTGCAGCTGCAAGAAGCCCCTTTCCCCGGCTCTCTCTTCTCTGCTGTAGAGTAGAAGCTGACTCCAGCTGTGACAAATTCCCTGTGTTTGAGACCCCAAGAGATCTAGAGTTTGGGGCTCTGAAAGCTTAGCAATTTTGGGAGCTGTGGGAGTGAGCATGTTTTTAGGCTGCTCTGCTAATGGCCTGCTAAGCAAAGCTGGAGAGCTTCCGGAAACTGCCTGCCTCCTGCTCTGTATGTGCAGATAGTCCTCCAGGTGAAGGACTTGCTGTTTCCACCAGTGCCCCTCTAAAGAGGCCTCAGCCGACTAGACCCCCAAACAGCCGAATGCTTAGGATGAGGGCAGATTCAGCTGCCAAGGACTTAATTTCTTGTCTCTTCCCCTTCCAATGCAGATGAAGCCCAGGAAGCAGAAGCCATTCAGAGCCTCACTTCCATCCTGAACATTCGAGAATCTACATCTGACAAAGCCCCCCAAAAAACTATCTTTGTTCTGAAAACCCTGGTGATGCTTTACTACCTGATGATGAATTCTGCAAAGGCAAGTTTCCCTAGAAAAGCAAAGTATCTCAAATGAAAGTAGAAATTAACCTAGTTGAATTCAGCTGTGTTTTGCTCAGTTTCACTAGCCTTTGCCCTTCAGAACAAGCCTTCATTTCCAAAAAACTTCAGACACTCTTGACATTTCTCATTTGTTGAGTCCAGCCTGCATTATGGAGACTGAGTTGCCTTCTTCCCTCAAGGGGGCCTTCCCAGGGCTGTACAGAAAAACAGTCTGGGGGCAGTGCTGGGAAGACTGCAGGGGGGCTCTGGAAAGGCCTCGGAGGAATGAAGTAGCAGCTCTGACTCACTCACTGAGTTCCCTATTGCTATGGGGAATTAGGCTGAAACCAATGGCCATGGAATGATTTAAAAGGTAACTGTTTTGAGTACTTATTACATGCCAGTCATTGGCCTAAATCCTTTACATAATTATCATATTTAATGCTCACATCAACCTTATAAGGTAGGTATTTTATTATCTCCACTTTACAAATAAGGGAACTGAGGCACAGAGAGGGTTAATTCTTTGCCTAATGTCTTAAAGACAGTAAGTGGCCTGTCTCAGATTTAGTGATTGACTGATTAACTCAAAAATTTATTGACATCTACCATTTGCAAGGCACTAGTCTATGGATGGGATAAAGTGGTAAACAACCAGATATTTCCCATCTCCATGACACTTGTGTTTTTTGGAGGAGAGGAAGTAAACATATAGATCTGTAATGTAGTTTCAGATAGTGGAAAGTGCTATAAAGAAAAATAAATCAAGCAAGAGGAGAAAGAGAGAGGGAACTGGTTGGAGGAGGTTACGTGGGTGCCATGGGAAAATTTAAGATTCCTATCCTTTCCCTTCTTCCTTCTCTCCTTTCTTCAACTAGCTTTTACTAAGCACCTACTATATATCAGGCCTGGAGGAGCTCACAGTCAGCAGGTTATAATAGAGTGTGATATTGAAGCTCAGAGCACTGTAGGAGAATAGAGGAAGGGTACTAATCCTGTCTGGAATAGATGTAGGAATAGGTAGGGAATGGGAAAATATTTACATTGGACAAAACCTCTTTTCTACAGTTACTTGGGTGGCTGAGGTGGGAGGATTGCTTGAGCCAAAGGGACCAGGGTCCAATTTTCCACTGTATATTCAAGAAAGTCATTACACCAAAGTATGTTAAGGGTGTTAGGTCTTCAGAGGCTCTTAGACAATTGGGACACATCTCTACATCAAGATTGCTACCTCACTTCCTGCAAGTCTTAACTCAGCTGTCTTTTTTCCATGAAGCTTTCCCTGGTCTCCCTGTCTAAAACTGCAAAATCCCACTACCACCTCTAATGCATCCTATCCCTCTTTCTTGCTTTATTTTTTCCTTAGCATTTATCAATATTTAAGATATCGTGTTTTACTTGTTTGTCTTATTTCTTGTCTCTCCTCCTTACAATACTGTAAGTTGTTCCACAAGGATAGGAATTTCAGCCTCTAGTCATAGTACCTGGAACATAGTAGCCATTCAATAAGTATTTGAGGAAGGAAAGAAAGAAGGAAGGGCAGCCTCTGTCCAAGTCAAAACTGGGTCACATGGCCCCCAGGACTGCCTCAGGATGGTAATTTAGTTGTGGCACCTATAACTTCTGTGCCCCCCAATGTTGGTCCCTACACCCCCGATTAAAATCCTACAGAAATCTCACTTTGTTAAGATGTACTTAGTTTGTACGCAGTTTGTCAAGTCAGCTGGGTTTTTTCTGGTGCCCTCTGCCTCACCCAGCACACATGTGGTTAGCTGTAAGAGTTCAATGTGTGTTAATAGGTTTATCAACAAGAGCTTACCACGGTGTGAGAAGGTGATGAGTTCTCGCCCGTGCTTCTGTAGTTGAACACAGATGGGGTTCCCAATGTTATGCTTTCCTATGAGAACTTTCTTTTGTCACTGCAATTCTATTTCAGGCACAGGAATATGCCATGAGAGCCCTCAGTCTAGCCAAAGAACAGCAGCTCGATGTCCAAGAACAAAGCAACATTCAAAAGTTATTAAGTCTCATCTCAGCTGAAGATCATCCCATTACTTAGTGACCCATGAGCTCGGCATCAGGGATTATTCAAGGAGCTACTAAATATGCAGTAAATTCCAGTCTTGCACAATGGCTTTGAGGTACTCTAAATTGCTGAAGCTTCCACCCTCGTCCCTTGGGATTGCACATGTAGCTGTGATTTTATTCTTACATAGCATATGTGGGAGAATATAGAGCTTTAGGCATAGAAATTAGTAACACTTGATTATCATGACCTTTGTACTTGGTTTATTATGACTTTGTATGACTGAATACTGTGCCATCAGATCACTATATGGCATTTGTAATTAAACTGCACATAATTGGTTATTTTTCCAGAAGTATTCCAGTAGTGCATGTTTCATAGGTCTTTGCTAAGGAGGGGGCAGAGAATAGAGCTATATTGGAACAAAGTTTCTCTATTCTTGATTCTATACTGAAATTAAATTAGCATTGATCTGAGATAGATTGTGACAAAGTATCCATTATGATTCCTAGGGCAATCACCAAAAACAGAACTCTAAGAATAGTTAAAAATCAGCAACAGGATTAACATAGTATACTAGAAAATTCCATTTAAAGCAAAAGAAGGCAGTAAGGGAGGAATATAAAGGGCATGACATATAGAAAGCAAATAGCAAAATGAAGACATAAATCAGACATAAAGTCCTCATACAACAGCAAAGGTCCCTGGGCCCCTTGTGGGACCTCAGTGTGGATCGACTGAGACACCATTCCAGGTTGGTGTCTTTCTTATCTCGGACATAGTTTGAAGCAGACATGAGCTATCTAGACTATCTAGGGGAGAGGCATTCTAAAAGACCCTCTGTGATGCACAGGACAGAGTGCAAACCTTGGACTTGGACATGACTGAGTTCAAATTCCAGCTGTCTCTCATAATTGCTATGTGACCTTGATCTCCCCACAGCCTCATTTATTATTGTTGTGAAATGACCCAAATGTGGCCACAGCTGTATCAGTTTATTCCTTCTTGACGACTCTGGTAATTTAGAATATCCTTTTTGTCTCCTTTAGTCCTGCTCCAGTCTTGCCAAGCAGCACTTTGCTTCCTTGGTATGTCTGAATGCAGGAGAGGATGTGAAGGTTAAGAACCTGTCAGAGAGCTTTATGTTCCTCACAGTAAATTAATTCACTCAGACACATATAATAAAAATATGGCAGATGGGTCACCCTGCCCCTTCAGGTAAAATCAGTTGGAACCCTCATTCCATACCTCTGGGCATTCTTAGTTGTCTGTAAGATGACTATGAAGTCCCAGGGGGCTTGTCTTTCAGCATCTCTTGATCCAGTTTTTAGCTTCAACTGAATTCTCACTCTCCAATCTGCACTATATAGCTGTTTCTTTTTCTCTTTATAAACATAGCCCTTTCTACTTGATTCTCAGCATCTAACTCCAAATATTAGCCAGCTCTTTCAAATAGACTCTTAATGAAGATTGGAGGGATGAGGAGGAGGATCAACAGTTCTTCAACAGATAGTTTAAAAGAAAATATTAGCATTTCCCTATTCTAAAAAATCCTTAAAATCCATTTCATTAAATTCTCTGTATGGTAACTCTGTTCTTTACCATATTCATTGGTCTCTTTCTCTCCCTCCATCCTTATCTATGCTCTTTTCGCCCCAGCCCTGAATTCCTGTTCATTAATCCTTTTGTATTTAATATATTTATAAAGTTATTGTTTAAACTGTCTAAGTTTATCGTTTCTATTGACTGATTTTCTTCTTAGTTATAGGCCATAATGTTCTGCTTTTTTCATGCCTGAGAATTTAATTTTTAGTTCCTTTTCTATTTGAGGCTATAAAATTTCCTCTATATACTATTTTAGCTGATCTCATGTATTTCGAAATACAGTATTTTATTTGTTCTAAATCTTTCTTAATTTTTATGACTCGAGTCATTTAGAAGTATGATTTTTAGTTTCTTAAAGAAGGTGACTTTACTTCTTTGTTGTTGATTTCTAGCTTAATTTTATTGAGGTTAGAACAGGCTGTGTACAATTTTGATTTCTAAAAATAGATAATGGTTTGTCCAGGATATGGTTAATATTTTGTAAGTGGTCTGCGTGTGCTAGAAAAGAATGCAGTTATTGAGAGTAGTGGCCTATATGCTCCCATTAAGTCAAGTTTGTTCATGTTTTCAATCCTTGCATATCTTTGCTGAATTTTTTGTTTATTTCTGAGAGATGTATATAAAATACATCACTAAAGTTGTACATTTACATTTACAGTTCTCCTTGTAGTCCTGTCAATTTTTTTATTTTATATATTTTGAGGTTTTGTTATAAGGCATGTTCAAACTTAAATATTATTACATTTGTGTGGTGAGTGGATTTTTTTGTATTAGGAAGTGATTCTGTTTGACTCTAGTAATGTTTGGACCTTAGAGTCTATTTTGACCTGATATTAATATGGCTACACCCATTTCCTTTGGGACTAGATTGCTTACTATCAACTAGGTATCACCACCATTCCTCTTATCATTTTTCTCTGCTTTGAAGGGGAAATTTAGAACTATAGTTCCCAGTAGCCCTCTCCTTTTATGATTCTAGATAAAATTCTGCCAATGAGGGCCAAGATTTGGAAGGTACATAAGGAGCAACCATTGATCTTCTTGAGAATCATCCACTATTGTTTTTCTGAAAGCAGAGTTCTGTGAATCTGCTTTCAGGAAATCACCCAGCTGTTTCAAAGATTGTGTAAGCTTCTAATACCCTGCATTAAATAAATATCTTTATTTAGACTGCCTTGGAGAGGCTTCTGTTTTCCTGACTAAACCCTGGCTGAAACCCTTGATATTTCTTCTTGCAACCTTTTATTTTCAAATAATCTGTATCTTTATGTTTTTTTTTTTTTTTTTTTTGGTTGGTTGGTTGGTTTTTCTTTAGAGACAGGGTGTCACTATGTTGCCCAGGTTGGATTTGAACTCTGGCTCAAGCAATTCTCTTGCCCTAGCCTCCCAAGTATTTGGGATTATAGGCATGAGTCACCATGCTTAACTTTTATGTTTTAGATACATCTCTTATAAAAATAATATAGTTAGTTTTTTATATCTGTAATTTTTAAAGAAACATTTAGCCCATTTACCTTTTGTTTATACACTAAATTATTTGGGGTTTAAAATCTTACTTGAGTTTAAGTTCATGAACTTATTTTGTGACTTCTATTTGTTCTGCAGTTTCTATTTTTTCCCTTCTTTGTTTCTATTTATTTATTCATTTTTAAGACAGGGTATTGCTCTGTCACCTAAGCTGGAGTGCAGAGGTACAATCATAGCTCACTTCAGCCTCAAACTCCTGGACTCAAGCTATTCTCCTGCCTCAGCTTCCTGAGTAGCTAGGATTACAGGCATGTGCCACCATGCCCAACGAACTATTTTTATGTTGCCTACATTGGTCTTGAACTCCTGGCCTTGAGCGATCCTCTTGCCTCTGCCTCCCAAAGAACTGGGATTACAGGCATGAGCCACCACTCCCAACTCTTCTTTTAAGTTGATTACAAATGTTTTCTCCTTCCATTTCTCCCACCTTTTGCTACAACTGTAGGTTATATCCTGTATTTCTATTCTTTTAGTGACTGCCCCAGAAACTCGAACACTCATTTCTAACTTTTCAAAATGTGAGGGTATACATAAAACTCTTATCCTGGACAATACAAGGTCTTTAAAACCTTTTAACTACATTTACCTCCCACAAGCTTATATATTACTATTGTTTATTTCAAATATAACTTAAATCCATGAGTTATAACAATTATTATTTTATAAAGTCATCATATTCCTTCTTGCTTTTCACATCTTCCATGTGGGCTCACATTACCAATAAGTCTTTTAGTATTTCTTGCAGTGAGGGTCTATAGATGGCAAATTCTCAGATTTTCTTTCATTAATCCGAAAATGTTTTTATTTTGCTCTCATTTTTTTTAACTCTTCAATGAAAATGTATTTCATTTTCATCCATGATATGTTGCTGCAGGAAATAATCTCAATTCTCAAGAACTCTGCAAAATGTAGTTTACTTGACCTCAACAGGTAGAAGCAGTTTGAAGAGAACCAGGAGTTCTGATGATGCTGTGGTTCCCCCACAGAGCGTCTCATCTCTTTCTACCAGGTGGTCACATCTTTCCTAAGTGTCTTTAGCAGAATTTGCAGAGGTGGAGCCAAGAGATCATCCCTGAAGGCACTGATTAAATTTTTCTGGTAGCAAGCAAATATGCATTGTTACAAATTACATCATGTGGTTTATGAACCTTTATTTAACAAAAATTCATTTGACATTCATTTTGATTCTACTTTCTCACTATATAACATTTTATCATTGCACACTGTGATCCTGTGCTGTGCCATAGGTCCTCAGATGACTAAGATCAGAACCAAGCTGCTCTAATACCAGCAGGTCTCACCGTGTCCCACTATAGAAGGATATTGGGCAAACGAGGTGTGTCTGTGTTCACAATGACTCTGTGAAGCACAGCACCCCTCAAGCACAGTAGGTTACGCAAAACAAACATTTGGCAAAACATATGCTTCAGAAAAGAGGGTGAAGCATTATTTGGATGACAGAGTCATGCTTTCATTTCACTCAACAGAAAAAAATATGTCTTTCCTAATATTCATCAAGATCAATGGCAATGTGGTGGAGATAAATATTTCATGTATATGCATACACAAACACATAGTTTCAATAGCCAATAAATATTTAACTAAGCAGTAGTAGGTTTTAAAAGTATATGGACAAGGTTCCTATTGGGACCAAGATGTAAAACCAAGATTTTGTGTTATAAGCACTGTCCCCTGCTTGCAAACCTTTGTATTCATCATTGATATCCCAGAATATCTTAATGAACATGGCAAAAAAAGAAACAAAAAAAGTTTTCACTGAAAGAAGAAGAAAGTTAAATTTTACCACAAGAAACTAAATGGGATGCAGGAGTTGAAGAAGATAGCAGCCAAAACAACTATTGGAGTTTTATATAAAAAATACCAGAAAAAGTTCTGGTTTGAGCAAATGGTTGGCATGGTGCACGCAGTTGAAAAAGGCCCTGGAGGAGGGGTAGGCTTATGGGAAGAGTTAATATGAATTCCGTTTGGAACGTGGTAAGTGTGAAATACTTACAAGATATTCGAAGAGAAATGAAAGGTGGGCAACTGGGTACACAATTTGACATTCAGAAGTCTGGGTTCAGAGATAAAGTTGAGAGTATCATGTAGATGGTAATCAATACCATGGAAATGGAGATCAAGTAGGGATGAAATATAGATAAGGAAGAGAAGAGAGCCTGAGGAAACAACATTTAATGGAGAAGAGGGAAACCCAGCACAAGAGACTGCCATAATTTCAGACTACTTATACAAAGAATTCTCATGATACTCTTCACCCAGATTCCCCAAATGTTAACATGTTACCACATGCTTTATTATTGCATGCCTTATTATTTTCTCTCTGTACGTATCCATTATTTTCTGAACCACTTAAAAGTAAGTTGCAAAAGTAAGTCTCTTTATCCTTCAATATTTAATGTGTATTTTCTGAAAACAAGGACACTGTCTTATGTATGTTCATCGGTACAATCACCAAAATCAGGAAATTAACATTGATATGATACTATCAGACCAATCCAATACAGACTATATCAGATTTTGCCAATTGTCTTAATAATAAAAATGTCCTTTATAGCAAAAGAAAATCCTTGAGCAGGCAGTGTGTCCAGCTGCCATGTCTCTCTAGTCAGAAGAGTACCTTTAGATGTGACACAAAGGTTGCTGCTCAAAGTTTTCCTGACTTCTGAGAATTTCAGCCAAAATTTTCGAGCTAAAGAAGATGCTAAGGCCCTTTGGGTGCTCTAAAGAGCTGTGGTTCACTGAGATTACAGTAGACCTAAGGCTGGTGGGAGAGCAGTAATCCTTGAGAGAATCTCTCCCCTGATTTAGGAAATCCTTTGAGTGAGAGAAGCAGCTGCAGGAAAGCAGTGGGTATCAGCGTGACAGACAGGTGGGTGCCAGTATCATGAAGCTGGGAGAGTCCCAGAGGGAGACCATGAAACATTGGGAAGTAGAAGGTCAAGTGTCACACGCTTATTCTTTGAGGAGAGGCAATCCCAAGATCCGGCAATTTAGGAAGGTGCCTACAGCCAGCCCAAATATCTCTCACCAGCCCCCTTCAGCAGAATTTCTGCCAGAGCCTGCGGTCAAGATGGTGGGGAAGCAATCACTACTCTTTCCAAAGTACTTCCTGTCCCACTAAATGGGCTGGTCTACAATGGCACAAAATGCATTTCTTTTTGAGAACTGGGAGAATTTGACTATAGAATGGGAATTAGATGGTATCAAGGAATTACCGCTAATCTTGTTACAGGTGGTAAAGGCATAAAAAGTCCTTTGCTGGGAAGTTTACTAAGTTATTCTCTCTACTTTTGTGTAGTTTGGAGATTTTCATATAAAAGAAGAGGAAAGAAATATAGGTCACATTCCCTGTTTGGGTTGAGGACGAATGGTACATAGCGTCATACCCCAGATCATCTTTGCTGCAATCAAGCCCTATCCCCATGACTCTCTTACCTCAGGGGTTCCCAGGCCCTCAGAAATCAGAGAACAGTTTTAGTTCAAGGGTCTTGGGCTTTGTGCTGACCATAAGTTAGTTCCCTAAGATCTTTTCACTGTTTTTTCCCCCCCAGAAGCCTCTTGAATTGTTAGGCAAACACATGTCCTAAGGGCCCTGCCTGACCTGTCAGAATTCTTCTAGTGGGTACACAGACTCCTTCAGTCCCCTGGGACTCATCTTCCTGTGCCACACAGCCATGGTAACAGCTTTCAGCTCTCAGTTGCTGTTTGAATCTTAATTCACGTGTCAGCCCAGGAGAGCACGCTGAGCAGGCCCGTGACAAGCTCATGCCATCTGCATTAGTATTTTCCTCCATCATCTTGACAGTTGAGCACTGGCAATATTACAATTCAGATGGAACTCTGTGTTTGAAAGGAAAATTATGGTTTTCCAGAATGCAGCTGGTATGCAAGGGAATGGGGTGAAGTTTCTATGAAGCTCTTTCCTCATTTTATGATATGAAAATAATACAATGTAGATTCAGCATGTGAGTCTTGCTTTACAAGAACAACCAAAAGGCACAGAGTTCTGGGGACAAAGGCAGACAAAGCATTCTGTTCCACAGTAATAATTTTAATAAAAAGCAAAAACAGCAAAACAATCATTTATAAATGATTTCTTCTCTGTTGGAGAAGTTAACATTGTTACTGCTGCATAAACCACTTGGAAATGAGCTATTTTGGTGCCTAGTTAAGATATATTCTTTTCAGCACATTTTCATTTTGCCAGTTAGGCAGGAGAAACTGCGGATCACTTTCCTGGAGGGAACTTAGCTGAACTACTGCCCACAGGTGAGAATGAGCCTCACAAATCAGTTGGTGATCTTAGTAGCGAAATACACAGATTTCTCGTGTATGAAAAACTCAAAAGCTAGACAAAACAAGTGAGAATCAGTGTTTTCTAGTGTTTTCCTCTTCATGTCAGTTATGCACATTATACTAGGACACTTGCTTCTGAGAAATAAATCACAAACACTATCTCCCCAGAACTAAGATGTATCTATGCTTACGCCTATCAGTTTCTTTTTTCTGTCACCCAGTGGCAGTGGTGCACTGGTAAATGTTTAACAACCAGCTCTCCAAGGGAAAAACTTGATATATAGTGTTTGCCATTCCTATGGTGAGAATACTCCCACCGTGGCTGATTCTCAGCTACCAATATGACGTCACTGAATGGTGGCACTGGGAAGAGATGCGTAGTAGCAATTTACCATGCAAATCCAATTGATGCCAGTAGCCTCAGGAACATAGATCATAGTAAAATAATTAGGAAGTGGTGAGTTTTGAGTACTGATTACCTGTTTTTAATGTACTTTATTTAATTGTAGGTTAATATGTCATCTTTAGTGGTCACTGGGGCTGTTTAACAACCAGCTTACAAAATTCTTGAGAATTTAACAGTCTGCTCACATGGGCCAATACAAGTCAGTTCCAGCATGCCACTGGAGCTTGGGGGACCTCCAGGTGGAACTAGGCAAACCAGGCATCTGCCTAATCCTGCCTCCACAAAGACCTTTATAAGCTCTACATAATGATGAAGGGCCTCCGCTTTCCCCTTAGAGCAGACCAGAGTTCCTACTAAACAGGAGATTCTCGGAGTCCCACTTGGGACAGGCCCAGGACAGCAGAATTTTAGCTGCTCTATTAGTTTGTTCCATCTGATCTCAGGGCTGTCATCCTCGCCAAGTCCAGATGGTGCTATCAGAGTTCTCCACATAGCCCCCTCCCCCAGACTCCTGCACTCCCCTTGCCCTCTATTTGACAGGTTTAATTCAAGTCCCTGGCACCACCTCCTCCCATTTGATGCAATGCCAGCAAACCTAATACAGGGAGAGCCAAAAAAACCAGGTGCTAAATCATCCAAGGTCAGGCTGCTTTCCAGCCCCCTAGCTGTCCGAGGCAGCCTTTCCTCTAGGATTTTTCTAAGCCAAATACATTCGCTCTGTCTTGCATTATAGCATCATAGAATCTCAAGGATGGATGGGACCTTCCAGTCATTCAGCCTGAGCCACAGCATGCTTCAGCTGCTGCCAGCCGTCCCCCCAGCACCTCCTTTTCTCAACTGTAAAGCTGCTGGCTTTTATCCCTTGGCACTGATCCAGGATCACAGGAAGGCGCTGCTTATGACTGCTCACAGTGGGGGCGGGAGCACGAAGAAAGGAACCTGCTGAAAGCCACACGCGTGGTTAAGTGCTACACATTCAAGACTGTGTTTATTTATCACACTTCCAGGTGACAAAACTAAGGTTTAGCAAGATGAGGATGTCCCCAGGTCACACAAGCTCGAAGTTACCTGAGTCAGGAATTGAATCAGATCTGACTCAAACTGGTGCCGCTCACATCAGTCCATGTTGCCTTCCATAAGGTGTGCCCCTGACAGAGTGGTGAATAAGGTTGGTGTGAGGCCTGCCTTGTGTCGTGGGAATAAAAAATGTATCACCTTAAGAGATGCCACCGGAGTTCTCCTTGAGGGAGCTGTTTCTGTTCAGGAAAGTGCCTTTAATAAACCACTCATTGTGGTTTATTAAAAGGTGAAATCGTGAAGGGGTGTTGGCAGGAATCACATTAAGAAAAGGAATGGCTATACTGCTGTACGTGAGAACATAAATGGACCTGGTTTGTGTTGAGGATGGGAGACAGGGACCATGTGGAGTGAAAGGTGAGTAGAGATTCCTCAATAGTGCACAAACAAAACATTCTAGGAGTGGGGTGCCAAGTCTGCACTGCTGCAGCACCTGCCATTCCTTCCACGTCACTGACACACACAGGCACACACATACTTGCTCATTTGAATTTTGCTGCGTGTGGAAATGGGGGAGGAGGGAAATGAGTTTCATGCCTCAACTGATGCAATGCAGGGATGAGACAACATTGTTGTTTAAAATGAGGTAGAGAAGTCTGAAGTCAGCAGTGGCTGCAAAAATATAAGTCCCTTAGCAATCACAGAAATCTAGAAGCTCAGGACCCAAGTTCAGTTGTCAGACCTGTCTGAATCTCAAGGGGGAGTCCTCAGCTGACATTCGGGCTACAAGAGGAATGACTGCGTGCCTGATGTCTGGTTGCAAGGGGGAGGCATCATGGAACAGAAAGTGGGAGAAAACTTTTGACCTTGTTGCTGATCGCAGCGGAAGCATCGAACAGGATTCCTTCTCAGGTGTGCCTGATGCAAGACGTTCAGGAACTGCGATCCTTGGCCTCTGGGACATTCTGCAGTGAGGGAACATCAGCCACATTGGGACCAAGGGAGCCTTCAGTCAGCCTGGCATGGACCTTCTCCCTCACATCCCATCACAGAAGGTGCGGGGTAGAGGTAAATGGTCTTGGCTGGTCTAAAGACAGTGCAGGCCACGAACCAGTTTCCATCACAGAGGTCTCCTAGCCCTCTCCATGTTGCCTTTGGAGCTCTCATCTAGAAGCTATCCAAGCACTAAGCCCTGACAGCTGCACAACATGTTGATCCAGAACTGAGGCTCATCAGAAGGGGAATGGGCAGAGGGTGGGTCCAGGACGGCAGCAAGTATGAGATGCTGAGGAGGAACAGCGCCACCTCTGGCAGTGTGATGAACTGGATGGGGAATCAGATCACCCGGGGCCAGCCTTGCTATTGAGTGGTAAGGGACCAAGGCCTCTGGAACTCAGATCCCCTATTTCTAAAACAAAGGTCTGGACCAATCTCCAAGATGCTGCTATTCCCGTGGCCTCACATCTGGCTCTACAGGTGACTTTCTTAGTGTTGTCTTGGAGCCCCAGAGAACATGACCCTCACAGAGTGAAGTTACCAGACCGGGTTGGAGTGCCAGGACAGGGCCTGGGAGAATGTATGCTGGCACAGGAACTGCACCTGGAGAAGGAAATTGAAAGGTTTAATGGAAGAAAGTATTCATATTCAGCTGTGTGAATTTTAGGAGGGAGGGCTGCTGAGTCTAGCCATAGATAAAGTCTGGTTTTAGGAAGGATTAAAACAATATATCCCTGAGAAGGATGGTCTTCCAGTTAACATCTTAAAGCAACAATTTGTACTGGTCTTGAGTCTCAGAGGCAAAGTCAAAAACAGCACTAGAGGTTCTATGAGTCTACAGCTCCAGATCTAAGAACACTAACTTCAGGGATAGTGACAAAGATGACTGTTTTCAGGGCCTTTCCCAAGACATCTGCACAGACTAATGGTAACAGAGGCCTCACCTCCAGGTGCAAAGGAAACTACTAAGCTGAAATGATTTGCCACTGACTCTCTAAAACTTACCTCATAAGGCTATGGCTCTGGGCCTTGCCCACACATAGCATTCCAGTCCATTAACTCTTGGGAGGGTCTGCTTTTACTTGGGTGGCCCTGGAACCCCTCAGCTAGCTGCGTACATCTTTCCCAGGTTTATATTCTGAGTTCTCAAGACCACATTCCTTGGGATTTGAAGAAGGGATGAGGTGCATCTCTCCCACTTCTCCAGGGAGACAGAAGTTCATGCTTCTCACTGTCTTATACAGAATAGCTTCAAAGACACCTACCTCTAATCAATACATATTCATTAAAACAACCCACACAAGAGCCATTTTCCCTCCTTCCCACTACAATTCCAAATGATGTCAACTTCTTATTTCTTTCACAAAACTACTCCAGACCATTCTCCTTCCCTTTCCTTCTCTCCTGGTCCCCATTGTCATGAAATCTCCTTTTAGCTGGATACGATCAGTCTGTAATTGTGACCAGTCTGTAATTGTGACGCTAATGGCTTATGATCCACTGACATTGTTTCTCAAATCCTAAAGACTTAAAGCCTCAAATCTTCATTCTGGCAACCCCATACCCAATCAGACACATAGCATGAAGATATTTTTCCCAAGTGCAAAATCATATATTCGGAGTGACTGAGCTATTGGCATTCAAGTTTTGACCAGTTTCAAGATGCTACTACCAGATAATGGGGAAGACCATATACAGACACTGCAATCTATGTTACAGAAGGAAGACTTTGTTAGATGGTATGTATACAAGTGTTTCAGGTTATATACGATACATCCAGAAGGCTGTTTGAATACATGAAGAGCCTTATTCCTTTCAGGTCTTAAGTTTCTCTGGCTGGAAGTAAGGTCTCTGAGAAGCTGCATTCCTTTTTCAGGGCCCCTACCACTGTTTAGTGTGCTAATGCCAAGAATTCATGGTCTTTTCTTTCTTAACTCCCTTAAAGAGAGAAACTGTTATAAAACCAGATGTGGGAGGTGTTTTACGACCACCTTCCACATAATGCACAGCTGATTTATTAACTCACTTCAGCCGCAAAGCACCCCCAGGAGGTAAACAGAATAAGCATTTTCTCTGTCTGAAAAACAGAAAAGTAGAGGCAGTTTCTGTGATTGTACAGGGCCAATCAGCTGTTTAAGGGGAGAACCAGAACCAGGCTCTGGCTCTGCATTTCCATGTTCTTTCCGGCAGGCCTTGTGGGCAGCTGTCACAAGTATAGCCTGGTCACCTGGCCGAGGCTCACAGAGCCCACAGTCAGTAACACAGTATGGGAAATCCTGGAGCGGGGCTGGCTGTGGTCCAGCTGTGATCTAGCTTTCTCTGCTTCTAGACAGGGCTGCTTCCAGGCAACAATGCCAGTGACTACAGATGTCACTCACAGCTGGAAAATGGGCCTCCTTTGACCAAGGAAACTGAAAGCACTCTTTAGTGGATGGGGCCCTGCTAGCATCTTTTTAGGTAAAATAGGAAGACCAGACTCACACTAAACAGTGGAAATGAGTGAATACAACTTCCAGAAGAGCATCATTTGGTTTGGATGTTTACACAGAAAGCATCTGACCAATTCCAGCAAGAATAAACCTAAAACTGTCCTTCTTTTAAAGCCACCCTGAGTGGTAAAGATAAGGTACATGTCTTAACTTATATAAAGGTGAAGTATTTTCATTTTTCAACTGTACAAGACACATTACTAGGGTTACAGTTCCGTGGCATGCACCCTATGTTGGACTGCTTTTAAACTACAACTGTGTAGTGTGACATCTCCATTACATGATACCAAACATTTGTCAGTTGTACAACTGTTACTTGGTGAGTTCTGGTTTTAACTACAATATTTTAAAAGCCAATTTCTATTTAAGTGTATTGTGAAAAAATGTAATTGTTTAACTTTATACACATTTTACATTTATGGCAGAATAAGTACAGGAACTTATGCACCCAAAGGTGGTGTTGCCTTCAAAACACCTTGGGAAGACATATGTTTATTCCAGTGAAGCTGACGTTTTGAGAACATTTCTAGAATCCTTTTGGAAACTGTCAACATGAAAGCTTCCTCAATGTTGGTAACTCTTTGTCCTTTAAAGGTAGATCTCTTTTTTGAGGAATGATTTTTTTTTTAACAGCCAAAGATCATTAGAAAATAAGTCTGATAAATAAAATGGGTGATGGAGTTCAGGACTACCTCGGTGGGCATTAGGAGGGGGTAGGTAAAAAGCAAGGTCTGACTATAAAGTTGTGAGGCCCCTTTCCTTGCATGGCTTTAAAGACAACCAAGAGGAATTCTAAGTGTTCTTGGCACATGCAACATCACAGCTCAAGAGTATAGCCTCCTAAGGAAATGACTCCAGTTATGGTAACTCTTGAGTGCATGTGTTCTAGTATATTTGGTTTAAAAGGTAGTTTTGCTCATTTTCAGTCATACTTCATATAAACAGAAATGGAAAACTCCATCTCTCAGATTTCTCCCAAGGGAAGGATCTCATCTACTGCTTAGAGAGTTAAAACAGAAAGCATTTGGTGTCATGTCTACATTGGCCCCCAACAATGTGCAATGAGTAATTCCTGATACCTGAGTCTTCCCAACTTGGAAAAGTGGGTAAGGACAGGTCTCTAGATCCTAGGTAAAAGTAGAATGTCAAGGGGACTGGAGTGTGTTTCCAATGGATCTATCTGCCCAATAGACCTACAATACCAACACATACAAGAAAACCTCCCACAGCTAAGCAGTATGTAGAGTTTCACTAGGAGAGGAGGAAGAATGATGATCTCCCAGCATCTTTCTGTGGTAAAAGCCCACTGGCTTCTGGACGACTAGTGAACACAGTCCATTGAAAAGAAAATCCTGGTGTTAGATTCTACTGCACGCTTAAGAAATAAAGTGGTGGCCACTTGCTCATTGAAGTGCAATTTCAGCTGAGGCCAAAGGCAGCAAAGGTGCAAGAAGCCGCTGGAGCTGACGTTAGTTGAAGTAGGTCTATAAATTCAGAGTGGCAAAGCAATTTGCAGAAAGCCCCAGTTACAAAGCAGGACACTTGCCAACCAGTGACGTCAAAGAACGTTCAATCTCACTTTCTACAAAGTGCTTCACTGAGAATGCTAATGAGGAAGCTCCCTAAAACACCGTATCCTGAGTGTCGGAGAAATACAATCAAGATGGTAATTGATGGGAAGCAGCGACTGATCCTCTAGCAGTGTTTGAATGGGTGTATTCTCCAAGCGTCACACGCACACTTAATGAAGAACATATTACTGCAGTCACATTCCACCTCATCTGCACATGCCTCCATCTCGTGGTTGCTTCTGAGTATAGTATTTCCAAGAGCCATTTCGAGTTAATGGATTCTACTGCTAAAAGTCAGAAGCAGCTACAGAGTCAGTGCCTTCAAGTCAGCAATAATATCCAAGTGCTCGCAGCAAACATCAGTCTCAGATCGATCAGTCGGGATGTTCTTGGTGAGTGTTTTTATATTTGTCTTTGTAAAAACCACAAAGCTAGGCCATTTGCTTAAATCATCGTTAGAAAGAATGCTGAGTGCCCAGATGGGATTTCTAGTTTCTGTGCAAATGAAATCACATTAGTCCAGATTTTATTCACTCAAAACTACTAAGGAAGCAGTAGGATTTGGTTTAAATGCTGCCAAAAAGCAGGAATTCACTTAAGTTTTAATTCTGAAGCAATCCTGTTGTTAATGTTATAGCCAGGTTCGGGCAGCATGGGGGGCGGGGCCCCCATTGTGCTTGCTGAAGAATCCCGGATCTCTCCCAGTTCAGGCTCACTCTCACTAGAGGTAGACCCATTGTTGATGGTGTAGACGCTCTCTGCAACTCCCTGAGCTGAAGCACAGCCATCCGGTTCATTTTTCTCCCTGGGACTTGACAGTCCTGGGAGGACAGCCATCTTCCCAGTCTGCCTATTTGGCAGCAAGGACATGGTGTAATCTGCAATGATCCCACCCACATCCAAGTTGCATGCCTGGTCGAAGGCTAGGAAGCCAACATTGGCGTTTGCCTCACACACTACAAAGGAGCCGTCATCCATGATTAGGAGATCAATGCCACAGAAGTCCATGCCCAGGATGTTGGACACCTGAATAGCCAACTGCTTGCCTTGTTCTGTTAGGGGGCACATGACGCCCACACCACCTGTGGGGAAAGCACACGAGGTAAAGGTGACATCAGATGCAGACTGGTAAGTCACGCAACTCAAGGAAAGCAGGAGGGTTTGTTGCGGGGCAGCAAGACAGGATCGGTCATTACTGACAAAATGTCTGGATGCAAAGTAGGGCATCCTTTGAGAAAACAGTATGGTCATTTCTTATCTAAAGTCTTAAAAAGGCAGCTTTCTTCTGACCCAGCCATCCTACTACCAAGGAAATAATCTTATGCATGGGAAAAAAGCTTTATGCACAAAGATGTTGATGGCAGCGTTATGGAAAATACTGGGAAATCACAGTGCCCGGTACGTGGTGTGCCCTCAATAAATATTTGTTGAACGAAGAAATAAAAAACTGTCATCTAAATATCTCATAGTAGAGGGAAACAGCATGTTTTATAGCCATGAATAACCATGCTCACAAAGAGCTTATACTCCCATAGAAAAACACTTACAGGATTAAGGATTATCCAGTATGACCACAAATATGTAAAATGATATTTCTCAGAAATAAAGATTGGAAAGAATGACATGTTAAAATCTAAAACTAAAAAATATAAATAGTGGTATCTCTAAATGGTAAGGATAATCATAAATATCTTTTTTCACTTGACTCTGCTGTATTTTCCAAATTTTCTATATTGGTAATGTATTCCTCTTATGATTAGAAAAGATAAAATTAACTTATTTTTTTAAGTTAAAACATTTTTTTAATTTTAAAGATGTGGGGTACAATTCAGGATTAGGTACATATGTGGTCATTGTACAGGTAAAGAGTGGGCCTCCCTTTGGTCCCCACTTCGCCTGGTTTGAGATGAGATACTCTTATTGATGTTATGTGCCTCCACTCCCTTCCTCCCCTGGCAGTGTCCCATAACTGCCAATCCCTTTCTTATAGTATTATGATAAATGTTCTGGGTCCACTTATGAGTGAGAACATGTGGTACGCAGTTCTTTGTTTCTGTGATAGATCACTGAGCATTATAGACTTTAAATCCATCCAAGTTGCTGCAAAGTCCATAATTGTATCTTTCTTTACGGCTGTGTAATATTCCATTATGTATATGTTCCACATTTTTAATCTAGTCCACTTTCGATGGGCAGCACAGTTGGTTCCATGCTTTTGCTATTGTGACTAGTGCTGCAATAAACATGCATCAATAACTCCAAACACAGATGCTGAGGAGAATGTGGGGAAAGGGAATGCTTCTACACTGTTGGTGCGAGTGTAAGTTAGTACAACCTCTGGGGAAGCAGTGTGGTGACTTCTAAAAGATTCCATATGACCCACAATCCCCCTTCTGGGAATATACCCGGAGGAGCTCAAATCATTCTACAAAAAACTTATTAATTTTTAAGAGAGAGAAAGCTCTTTCCACCATCTTTCTGTGCCACCATAATGGTATGCACATATGTCCTGATGTTCTCAAGAGCATCAGCAATGCCCCAAGGAGAGGCAAACACCAGGTTCTTATTAGGCCGTGCTAATAACCTAACCAAAAGGCATCGTTTGGTTTCTAACTGCGATGATAAGCATGATAACATTGGTGAATTTGAAATCACTGATGATCAGAGCTGAGAAAACTGTTGTGAACCTCACAGGTAAGTTAAAAAGTATGGAGTGATCCACTTCAGGTTTGATGTACAACTTAGAAAGATTTAGAAAAATGGCAGAATAGTTTGTTCCTACTTCATCAGTTTGGTTTCATTGTACTGCCAACCTCTGTTGGTAACATGGACCATGAAGAAGCAAGATGAAAACACACTGGAGGGAAAATCCTGGGATTCTTATTTAGGGATATAATACATACTTACAAATAAAATGCCTCACTGGACAAAAATAAATAAATAGAAGAGCTAGATGAAGAGGATCGTAAGACAAAATTCTGTACCAAGGAAAGAGAGAGTCTGGTTGCCCATGTTAAGAAGCTAGAACTTCAGATTTAATTGTCTCCATTTAGTCTCCCTGGAAAGATTTAAGATTTGAACTCCCAGGTTCAATAACTAATATCTTTACCTTAACACTGTCCCTTCCCAACTATGACACTGTATAAGGAAAAAGCTATAAAACAGTTTTAAAACAGCTCACCAAGAAAAGCAACAGGATAAATTATAAAACCACGTAAGGTAACTAAAAAAGACAAAATGATAACATACAAGGTTCAATACTATGGCACTACACATGATTATCATGTACTTAGTATTGTGTCAATCTGAACCTAGCATTTGACAGCATCACACCACTTTATCACAACATCTTACAATTATCTGTTTATGTGTCTCCTTTGCTGGACCACATGCTACCCAAAAGCAAGGGTTCTCTCTGAATCTCTATAATCCCAGCATCTACCACAGAGTCTGCTCATGAAAATGCTCAATGAATATTAGTGAAAGAAGGTCCAAATCAGTGTCCAAGCCTCTTTATTAATCACTGGACTTCATATACTTATCTGGTGACTTAGGAAATATTCGAAAATTTTTTTGTAGTACCACCATACAAAATCATTCAAGGAGGTTGACAGTGTTCTGTTGCTGGGACAAGAACTTATATCCCTCTTGGAATATCTCCATTTACCACAACAGAAAACAAACTTTACTAATAAGTTAATAAGAAAGGTTCATGCATTCGAACAAAGCATAAGCTGCAGCTTTCTAATAGCATCATACGTAAAAGAAAAACACAATTTTCAATTAAAATATAAAAGGCAAATGTGATATTCCTCCTGCCATTGCTTTAGTTTGGACCTTTATTATTTCTTGCCTGAACTGTTGCAACAGCTCTGAAACTCATCTCCCTGCCTCTCATCTAATGCTTCCACTCCATCCTTGACTGAGATGGGAGTTTTCCTCAAACATTGGTCCACATGTCACTCCCTTTTGTAAGTCTAACAACTAGAGGATAGGTTCAAACCTCCATGTCCAGACCTGCTGGTTGACCTCCATCACAGCACTTTCACTCGGATGTTCCCCTCCTGGACAGCTTGCTGCCATAGGAAAGGGCTCATTTTTTATCTGTGAGACTCTGATGTCTAGCAGAGGGTCTGACAAGCTAATAGGGATTCCTATACGTTTACTGAACAGATCCAAACACCCTAATGAAACTCTGCTTTTATGCCTTACCAAGAGAGCAGTTGCTTTGCATCCGTCCGTCTGTGGAGCAGCGAAGCATAGAGCCAATCACCTGGCCCCCGACCACCACCACCCGGATATCCTTTCCGTGGGACTCCTTCACATACTTCTGGAACAGGTAGGGCACGTCATGGCGGATCAGATGGCAGATGTCTGAGAGGTGATGTTTATCTCTTGCCAGAAAAACAGCTTTTCCTTTAACAAGACAAAGAGCAAGAGAAGTGGTGAGAAGAGCCTCTGGACTTTGCCCTTGCCATCCTGCCTCCTTATTCCACACAGTCATCGGTTCTCTCTGAACATGCCTTACTTTGGCCCCTTCTATTTCTCTGATTAGACTCTTGCTTCTCATTAAACAACCACTGAGCCCTATTTTCCCTAAATTTCCCTTGGGTCCTAATATCCTCTCCCTCTACCACCACTCTTTTCAAAATGACATAATAATGTATTCCAGAAACACAGAGAGGGGGCCAAAATAAAATCCTAAGGATCTAATCAGTGCAGTTTCAAAAATAGTGAATTAGCATCTCCTATCACCCGGAGGATGCTGATTAGGCAGGATCCACGTCTAACTCATTTTTTAAATCCCCCAGACCTCACACTGGGCTTGATGCACAGGGAAGATGTCAATCAACGTTTACAGAACATAGTTAATTGAACATACTGTAAAGAAATTCTAAGTCTGGATGGAAAGAGATTTTAAAAAAAGATAACTACATCACAGCACAATAGGACACTAAAAGAGGTCTATGCAGAATACTATGGGAGCTCAAAGGAGGGAGCCCCTGACAGATGTCCTTCTTCCTTATAGACATAAGAAAGTTATTATTTGGTTATATCCCTTTAATTTTAAAAGGAATGGCCCATACATTAATCTCTGGGGAAAACATTCCTTCTTGATTATAAATTCTTTGTTTTCTGCTTGAACCATCTATTCTTTTTAGCATCTGCTTTTTTCCATTTGTACATTAGCAGGGGTTCCTGATAGATTTGCTATGTAAATCTGACATGAACATGCCAGTCTGAGCATTCTTTTCAGCAAATATGAAACAAAGAGAGGTTTTCCTAAATTCTGTATCACCATCTTAAAAGGAGTGAAAGCCTTCTGAAGTCTTAATAAAAAAGAACAATGAGCATCCGTCTCTCAAGGCACATGAGATTTCATGTTATAACCAGGACAATCATTCCTGAGATGACTGACTAGACCCTAGACACATGACAGAGCTTGATGAGTGGGGCCAAGTGATCTGAAGATGTCTAAGTGGCAGATGGTGAGAGGGTGTGCAGTTAAGTGGACAGTCAGTGTCAGAGAAGTTGAAGAGGCCCCAGCAATTGGGTACAATGTAGCATCCGTGTTCCAAGTCTCAATCAATCCACGGAAGTGCAAGCAGTTAGATGTTTGATGCCAGGAAATCGGCATCTGGCAATACATTGCTGGGATTCAGTTATAGTTACTGGGATTCTCTAGATATTAGGTATGATTTTCAGCAGAGTTGGGGGCTAGAGATAGGAACTGTGTCCCTTAACTCCTGGTAAAGACGTTCTAAATGGTGTTTAGTCTGCAGTTAATAAAGGAGCTACAGTTTTAAGTCAAAGAGAAAGAAAAGTGGGGCAGGGTACTAAGTTTAGTTAATGATCTACCAAGTGCCAAGCACTTTTAAAAATTATTTCATTCATACTTCATCCTAGCCCTATGAAGCCATTATGACAAGATGGTCATTTCTGTTTTACTGATCAGAGAAAAAAGGGTCCATAAGATTAGTAATTTTGTCAAGGGTATAGCTTGTGCACTCACTGCCTTCTTTTTTTTTTTTTTTTTTTTTTGAGTTGGAGTCTTACTCCTTCACCCAGGCTGGAGTGCAGTGGCACACATGCTCACGGCCACCCCAGCATCGACCTACTGGCTCTGGTGATCCTTCTGCCTCAGCCTTCCAAGTAGCTGGAACTACAGACGTGCGCTACCAGGCCCAGCTATTTTTTATTTTATTGTAGAGATGAGGTCTTGTCACGTTGCCCGGGCTGGCCAGGAACCCGTGGGCTCAGGCAATCCACTCGCCTCAGCCTCCCAAAGTGCTGGGATTACAGGCTGAGCCACTGAGCCCGGCCTGCCTTCTTTATATTTATTTCCATATACTAAAGTCTAACTTAACTATTGTAACGTTGTTTGCTCCCTATTGATTTTCTCTGCTAAAATCCTCTGTTGCACTAGCAATGAACAATCTGAAAATGAAATTAAAAACACAATTCCACTTATAATAGCATCAAAAGGAATAAAATATTGAAGAATAAATTTAACCAAAGTATAAAACTTATACAGTGAAAACTATAAGATATTGTTGACAGAAATTAAAGACCTAAATAATGGAAAGACATCCCATGTTCATGGATTGTTAAGATGGCCACACTTCTCAAAGTGATCTGTAGATTCAATGCAAATCCTATCCAAATTCCAACTTCCTTTTTTGCAGAAATTAACAAGCTAAGCCTAAAATGTATGTGGACATGCAAGGGACTTCGAATAGCCAAAACCATCTTGAAAAAGAAGTACAAAGCTGGAGGACTCATACTTCCCAATGTCAAAACTTACTACAAAGTTACACAAATCAAGACAATGTGGCCTGGCATAAAGACAGACCTATATATGAACAAAACTGAATTAAAAGCCCAGAAATAAACTTTCACATATGATTTTTGACAAGGGATCCAAGAGTATTCAGTGGAGAAAGGGCAGTCTCTTCAACAAATGTTACTGGGAAAACTAGATATCCACATGCAAAAGAATGAAGCTGAATCCTACCTCACACCATATACAAAAACCTACTCAAAATGGATCAAAGACCTAAATATAAGGGCTAAAACTATAAAACTTTTAGAAGGCAACATAGATGTAAATCTGTGTGACTATGGACTAAACAAACACAAAATGACATTAAAAATACATGAACCAAATAAAAAACCAAATTGGACTTTATAAAAAAACACAAAACAAAACTTGTGCATCAAAGACACTATCAAGAAATGAAAACACAACCTACAGAATGGTAAAAAACACACTCAAATTACATATTTAATAAGAATCTAGTATCCACATTGTTAAAAAACACTTAAAACTCAACAATAAAAAGACGAAAGACAGTTAAAAAATGGGCAAAGGATTTGAATAAACATTACTTCAAAGAAGATACACAAATGGCCACTAAGCACATGAAATGATGCTCAACATCATTCATCATTAGGGAAATGCAAACCAAAACCACAATGAGATACCACTTCACACTCATTAGAGTGGCTATAATCAACATACATACATATAACAGTGTACATAAAAACATACATACATAAAAAATAACAAGTGTTGGTGAGGATGTAAAGAAACTGGAAAACTCATACATTGCTGGCAGAAATGTAAAATGGCATAATCATTGTGAAAAAGTTTGGCAGTCCTCTAACAGTTAAACATAGAATTAACATATGACCCAGCAATTTCACTCCTAGATGTATACCCAAGAGAATTATTCATAATAGTTGCAAAGTGGAAACAATTCAAATGTCCACCAGCTGATGGAAGGTAAACAAAAGGTAGATATTCATACAATAGAATAGTTATAAAAAAGAATAAAGTAATGCTACTTGCTGCAACATGGATGAACCTTGAAAACATCAAGCTAAATGAAAGAAGCTAGACACAAAAGTGTACATATTGTATACATTTATTTATATAAAATGACCAAAATAGGCAAATCCATAGAAACAGAAAGTAGATCAGTGGTTGCCAGGGACTGAGGGAGGGGCAATTGGGCCTAACTTCTAATAGGTACAGGGTTTCTTTGGGGGGGGGGGGTGGAAATGTTTTGAAATTAGAAGGCAGTAGTGGCTGTAAAACAGTGAATATACTAAAATCCACCAAATTTTACTTTTTACAATGGTAAATTTTTTAATGTAAATTATATTTCGGGCCAAGCCTGGTGGCTCAAGTCTATAATCCCAGCACTTTGGGAGGCAGAGGCGAGAGGATTGCCTGAGCTCAGGGGTTTGAGACTAGCCTGAGCAACTTGGTGAGACCTAGTCTCTACAATAAATCCAAAAATTAGCCAGGTGTGGTAGTGTGTGCCTGTAGTTCCAACAACTTGGAAGGCTGAAGTGAAAGGATTGCCTGAGTCCAGCAGGTTGAGGCTGTGGTGGCCATGAGCATGCCCCTGCACTCCAGCCTGGGTGACAGAGTAAGACTCCAACTAAAAAAAAAAAATTATATCTCAATTTTTAAAACTTTAAAAAATATTATATAGTTAATTTCTGCTTATTGACTGCCTTACCTTTCTTTAATATAGGCTCCTTGAGGGCAGGAATTTTTGTTTTGTTCTTATCTATGTCCCCAGAGCCCAAAATGGTGCCTGGTACTCACTTTGTAGGCACTCAATTAATACTATTTGGATTTTAAGTTATGTATATTTTATCACAATAAAAAAATTAGTTGAGAGGTTGACTGCAATTTAGCATAGTACTGTATCTGAATGGTATTGAGAGCTCCACCTCACCACCCAGGCTCATTTCTCTTGCTCCTCTATTCTCACAGGTTTCTTTGCTTATATCGGCTTCTGCATGTTCACTCATTCCTCCAGTTCAAATTCTACACTTCAGCCTATGTCTCCTTTTCTTCCAGTGAAGCTTTCATAGCAGAATTTTCCCTCCCTCCTTCAGGCCCAAACAGGCCCCTGGGCATGTCTGCTACAGCAGCGATCACCCTGCAATACAATACAATTGTCTCTACTATCCACACATTGGAGCTCTTTGAGAGCAGTGACTGTGTCTAGTTCATTTCTAATTCATAGTCCCTTCTTCATAGTAATTGCTCATTACACATCAGCTTAGGGTTACCTCCCTTCACTCCAAATGCCCTGAGCACTTAAGCATGCTATCTGGTGATGGTAATGAGAAGCCTGCTCATATCCTGCAGGACAACAGCTTTTTGCTGCTGATGTCCCTACTGAGTCCTGACCACAAGCCAAGCCCTGCAGCAAGCCTTATAGGGACAGAGGTGCTCAGGACCTGGTCCCCACCACTGAGCAGCTCCCTGTTTAGTAAAGGGAGCAGGCACATACACCTATAACTATTACAAAGTGTAGTACTATGCTAGAAGCATGCACAGAAACAAAAAGTGCTACAGAAACAAAAAGAGAAGAGCAATTAATTTTGTCTGGAAGGCAGGGAAGGAGACCAAGGATGCGAGTAGGAAAGAAATGAAATCTGGGGCTGGCCTTAAAGGATGAGCAGAAGCTCACCGAGTGGGCAGAGGAAGACTGCATTCCCAGCAAGGGAAAAGAGCAGACATTTAAAGAGCGGGAAATGCATGGTCCATTTGGTGGCTGAGTAGACCTGAAAGAGTCATGAAGGATTCATGAAGTCAAAGAAAGGGAAGGTGGAGGCTGTTTCAGGGCCTTCAGTGTCATGATGAGGAACCTGGGTTTTGTCTAACAGGCAACACAGGATCTTGGGAGGGTTTTTCATGAGTGACAAGAATTGATGTTTCAGAGAAATTATTACAAAAAAAGAACAAAGGATGCACTGGCAGTGGAGTTAGGGAAACCAGTCCATGTCAAGCCAGGAGTCCGTTGCAACAGTCCAAGGAAGAGATGAGCAGGATCTGACAGCAGCAAGGATGGTGAGGACAAAGAGGAGGGGCGAGAGAACTACACTGAAAGCTCTCAAGGGAGAGCTGCATTTTTACAAGCAGCATTTGAGGAGTGTCTGGTCCAGGCAGAGTGGCAGCCCAAGTGGACTGATTATCCAGGAAGCCCTGGAGGAGTAGCACTGACCCCGGTGGCCTCGTGTGCTCTTCACCACAACCGGGTAGCCCAGGGGCTCAGCTTCATCAATCATTTTTGAAAAGTCTTCATGCCCACCTGCCAAGAAAAGGTGAAAGTCAGTGAAGGTAAGTCTGATGGTCAGGCAGTGGTCACCCCAGCACTGCCCCGTCTGTAGGAATTCTTGCAAGGCCTCGTGTCTACCTGATTAAAACAATTCCAACCCATGTGATTTAACAGACATGTGTTACACACCTATAATGTAAAAGGTGGGAGCAGACAGGTAAGGAAATTGGCATTTATGTGGTAAAGGTATTGCATGCTCTAGTTCACGTAATCCGCATAACAACCACATAGGTAGCACCTTTTCCTTGTCAATGGCTGTAGTAGGCAAAATTAAGATGGTCCTCAAGAATCCTACCCCCTGGTATACACACCTTGCATAATCCTCTATTTGGAGTACAGAATGCACCAGTGAATCTTATGAGATACCATTCCTGTGATGAGGTAAACCAGTTGACTCTGAGTTCCTCAAAAGGGAGATGATCCTTGGTGGGTCTGACCTAATCAGGTGAATCCTTTTAAATAAGGTGAAGCATCAGACAGACTCTTCTGCTGGCCTTGAAGAAATAAAACTGCCATGTTGTGGAGAAGGCTATGTGGCAGGAAATAGAGGGCAGCTTCTAGGAGCTGAAAATGGCCCCTGGTTGATGACCAGCAAGGAAGTCCTATAGCTGCACGGAGCTGCATGCCAACAACCAGTTGGCTTAGAAGAAGACTCTGAATCTCAGATGAGACCACAGCCCCAGTGGACACTTTGATTTCAGCCTGGTGAGACCTAAGCAAAGAGCCCAGCCAGGTGGCTAGACTTTTAAGTTCCTCAATTTTTAGTACTTTGGTATGCAGCAACAGAAAACCAATACTCAAAGAAACCAAGCCTGGAAATCTGTCTCACCCAAAGTTAAGGTATGACTGGCTCCAGGGTACCCCTTTAAGCCCTAACTTTTAAAAATACGAATAATGGCTGGGCTCAGTGGCTCAGTCTGTAATCCCAGCAGTTTGGGAGGCCAAGGTGAGTGGACTGCCTGAGCCCATGGGTTCGAGACCAGCCCAGGCAACTCGGCAAGACCTCATCTCTACAATAAATGCAAAAATTACCCAGCCATGGTAGCGCGCACCTGTAGTTCCAGCTACTTGGAAGGCTGAGGCAGAAGGATGGCTGGAGCCCAGCAGGTCGATGCTGCAGTGACTGTGAGCATGCCACTGCACTCCAGCCTGGGCGACAGAGTGAGACTCTGACTCAATAATAATAATAATAATAATAATAATAATAATAATAATAATAATAAAGAATAGGAAAATCTTTCTAAATTGTTTTACAGGCTTTTGACTTCCTATAGATTCTATATTGACCGTAACCTTTTCTTAGTAACTTACAATCAATGTCATAAACATTAATGACTGTACCATAATGCTCTTAGGGACTATACTTGCCCTTTATTTAATGGCATCAGACTTGTGTGCTTTCTGGTTTTGAGACATGGTTTTCATGGTTTGTGACATTCCTTGCTGTTGGATGCCAGCTAATATTTCTGCTCTATACTGCTGTTGGTATAGAGCAGAAGGATCTCTTCCTGCTTCTCTTTGCTGTGGGCTTAGGGCTTAAAAAGGACAAAACAACTTGTGAGATGATTTTTCCAGCACAGGGAAAGCTAGATACCAGACGAGAGTGTGAAGGGGCTTTCCTATTCCTTAAGCGAATGAGGTTCAATGCTTGTTGAGGCCTGTGACACATATTCAAGCTGTGCAGAGGTCCTTTTGGTTTACTTCCTAGCTTTCAAAAATGTGCTTGGCAGATGCATTGTGTAGGTACAATGGTGTACTCGTGTTCTATTGTTGCTGTATTAAATTACCAACAACTTGGTGGTTTCAACAAATCTATTGTCTTCCAGTTTTGTAATAAGACGTCCAATGCAGGTCTCCCCGAGCTAAAATCGACATGTTAGCCGACTGCATTACTTTCTGAAGGCTCTAGAGAAAATTCCATTTCCTTGCCTTTTTCAGCTTTGAGCGGCTGCCCACATTTTTTGGCTCTTGGCCCTCTTCCACCTTCAAAGCCAGCAACAGCAGGTAGAGTCCTCATATCTCATCATGCTGATCTCTGATCATGCTTAGTCTCACCTCTGACCCTCTCCTCTGCCTCCCTCTTCCACTTTTAAGGACACTGACAACACTGGGCCCAACTGCATAACTAAGATGATCTCCCTATCTTACAGTCCTCTGATTAGCAACCTTAACTCCTGCTGCCTTCATTCCCTTTTGCCATGTAATCTAACACAATCACTGGGATTAGGACATAAGCATCTTAGGGCAAGGTGCATTAGTCTGCCTACCATAGGTGGTATCGTTTTGCAAAGCAAAATACTCTAGAATATCAACAAAACCTGTCTTGTTCACAAAGGTGCTGATGATTTTGTTTTTTGTGTGTTTTTTTGAGTCAGCGTCTCACTATGTTGCCCAGACTGGAGTGCAGTGGCCGCTACTGGTCACTGCTGCCTTGACCTGCTGGGCTCCGGCGATCCTTCCGCCTCAGCCTTCCGAGTAGCCGGAATTACAGGCACGTGCTACCATGCCCAGCTGATTTTTTGATTTATTGTAGAGATGAGGTTTCGCCAAGTTGCCCAAACAGGTATCTACCCCGTGGGCTCAGGCAATTCACTCACCTCGGCCTCCCAAAGCGCGGGATTACAGGCTGAGCCACCGAGCCCAGCCGATTTTGTTTTTAAATGAGGAGGCAGTATAGGTAATCAGGGCATTTTCATGAAGAGGGTGTTTCATAAGAAATTTCCTGATATCCCACTGATAATCATAATTCCTCCCTAGCCATCCTTTTTTCTTTTCCTCATAATGCAGTGAGAGAGAGGTCCTCTGAACCCAAAGCCATCCTTGCCCCTGTGCTTTGGACCCTTTCTCACTGCCCACGAATCTTGCACCATTAAAAGTGTCCCTTTTCAGCAGGGAGCAGTGGCTCAAGCCTGTAATCCCCGCACTTTGGGAGGCCGAGGCGAGAGGATTGCCTGAGCCCGCCAGTTTGAGACCAGCTTGGGCAATATGGTGAGACCTTGTCTCCACAACAAATAAAAAAATTAGCTCGGCGTGGTGGCACGTGCCTGTGATTCCGGCTACTGGGAGGACTGAGATGGAAGAATCACTGGAGCCCAGCAAGTCGACGCTGGGGTGGCCATGAGCATGCTACTGCACTCCACGACGGAGTGAGACTCCAACTCAAAAAAAAAACATGTCCCTTCTCTGCTACATCTTCAACCTCCCAGTTCCTAATTTCACCTGCATTTTAAACATGCTCAGTTCTCTCCCATCTTAAGCAAATAGAGTCCTTGTTCCTTGATGTTCCCTCATCACTTTGTATCCTGACCATCAAGATACTTGAAAGAATTATAGAAACCCACTGTTTCCATTTCCTCACTTGTCATTCATTTCTTCACCCCTGACAATTTGGCTTCTCTCTCCATCACTAAACTGAAGCTGTATTCATTAAGCTCCCTGTCGCTAAACCCAGCACAGGCCTCAGTGCTTATGTTACTTGTCCTTTTGGAATCACCAATACTTTTGGTCATACCATCCTACTTGGAATACTCTCTCCACTGGCATCTGTAATATCTCTCTCCTCTCACCTCTCAAGTTGATCCCACTTAATTTCTCTCATAGGTTCCTCTTCCTTTACCCACCTCTTAAAGGCTTCCCTCTTTAAGAAACATTTTATTGTGGTAAAATATACATAACATAAAATGTACCATTTTAAGCGTTAAGTGAACAGTTCAGCTCTCTTTTCTTTTCATTCCAAATTCTCCCCCTGAATACTCTCATCCATTCCTATGACTTCATGTAACATAACAGAGGTTTCCAAATTCACTTCCCTAGTCTGTACTTCTTTCAAGCAGCAGATCTATTCATCTGCTGCTTACTGAATATGTTTACTTACATATACTATAGACACCTGAAACAAAACATGTCCCACACTGAAATCATCTCTCCCTCACAATCCGTCACTCCCTTACCACCAATCTGCTTCTCCCCTTCCATGTGTCTTGTCTCAGTGAATGTTTGCGTTCATATCTGGTTGCGCAAACAGAATCACCCTTGGTTTCTCTCCACACTCCTCCTACCCAATCTAATCATCATGTCCTACTATTTCTAGCTCCTTCCTAATTCCTAAATCTGTTCACCTATCTTCACTCTTACTATTGGTTTAGACCATCACTGCTCACTTGGATGATTTAAGAAACTTACTACTCCTGTCTCCCCTTTGCCCTTATCCAATCCCTTCACCACAGTGTAGCCAAAGTGATCTTCTGAATAGCTCAGATCAGGCCACCTCCCTGATTAAAGCCTTCCCATGACTTCCTGTTAGTCTCAGAATTAACCCTCATCTCCTTCGCATGGAGCCGTATAAACTCCTTCTTATCTTTCCAGCCTTATATCTCAACTCTATTTCCTTTAACATTCTATGAACTACTCGTGACACCACTCGCAAGTCATGTTGCTTCTTACCACTAGATTTTTCAATATTCTGCTCTCTGCTTAGATTACATTTCCACCCTGCTCTGTTTAGGGGGATAAGTTCACCTTAGTTTGATGTTAACTCTTTTAGGAAGACTTCCTCAACATCTCAACTGCATTAGGAGCTCTCCTATGTATAGCTGTACCAGCCTGCACAACTCTTATCACAACACTGACTACACTGCACTGAAATGGCCAGTTACTTACCCTCTGCCTCTGGTGGACTGGGAATGCCTTGAGGATAGGGCTCTTTTGCTTACTGCTATGGCCCAGTGCTTAGCATGACAGCTGGCACACAATGGGCACCAGACACATATTTAATGAATGACTCACAGAGAGAAAGAAGCAAAGACATTTCAGACCGAGGGAATGGGTAAAGACTCAAGACATTGAATCAACAGACTCACATTGAAAAGCAACAAGAGAAACTAGAAGGTTTCTGGAACAAGAAAACAGAGGTGCAGGTGGTTTGGGAAGATAAGTTCCAACTATATTTCAAGGAGACTCACCATAGGAGAAAGTGTCTGGCATGGGGACCCCATGTCCAGCCAGCTCTTGGAATGTCCAAAATTTGTTGATACAATTTAAGATACTCTGTGGGCGGTTGACCAAGCGGCAGCCCAGCTTCTCCAGGTGTCGCAGGACAGTGATGTCACTGTCAGACTGCACTGAAGGTGTGGGCACACGCACAAGTACCACGTCTGGGAAGGTGGTGAGGGCCTTCTGGTTCAGCTGGAGGCCTGAAATCCAAGGACAACAGTGAGCACCGTGCTTGCCATTGTTTAGTCCCCCAGCAGAAGTGGTTCCAACAGTCTCCTCAAGACTGAAGCTAGTAGGAAAAGAGCCTCAAAAATGGCCACTTGGACATCCTGGTATAATAAGAAAATTCTATGGGCAACTCTGTACTCCACAAATGGGCAGAACACGATTATGAGGAAACACAAAGGAATGAACAGAAAAAAAAAAAGCAGTATCTCAAGAATAATCCAAATTAGAAGAATCCACAGGAGATATGTAATCTAGCACCTTCCTTCCATGTAGAATTCAGTATTCAAAGTGTAGTGGCTTAGGAGGCTGAAGGTTTAATGAAAAGGAAACAGTATAGCCTGCTTCAGGAATCCCAACTACTTTTTTATAACCTAATTTTATTTACTTATTTATTTTAATTTTATTTTAAAGATGTGCAGTACAATTCAGAATTAGGTACATAAGTAGTCATCATACAGTTCATGAAGTTTGGGCCTCCCTTTGGTCTCCACTTCACCTGGTTTGGGATCAGGTGCTCTTACTGATGTTATGTGCCCCTCCCTTTAAAAAGTTTGTCCAACTGGACCATTCTGCAACCATTTAAATGATTTTTATCAATATAATGAATGCATAAATGTCAATGTTAAGTGAAAAAACAGGATATAAAATTATAAATACATTATGATTTCAACTATGTAAACAGATGTAGGTTGGAAACAGCGGGAAGGAAATATACTAACATTTTAACAGTGGTTAATGGGTTTACAGATAATTTCTTCTTTATATTTTACACTTATCTGTATTTTCCAAAATTTCTCCAAGAACACATTACCTTTATAAAAAAATTTTTTAATCTACTAAAAATCAATTCAATTCAATGTTAAACAAAACTAGAATGCATTCTAAGACAATTGATCCATATAGCAAAAAGACCTGAAACTTTACTACACTGGGGTAATTGGGTGTATTAGCATGAAGACTCAGAAGAACATGAGCATAGTCTTCAAGTTTCTAAAGGGCTTCAGGGCAGAAGAATTATTTGGGTTGTCTTCTATGACTCCAAGAGATAGAGCTACCAATAAGAGCATTATTTTGTCTACTTGTTCACTGCTGTAACTTCAGTCCTTAGAATAGTGCCTGGTGCACAGAAGGTACTCAATGTTTAATGAATTATTTGGGCTCAACAAAAAGGATACTTTTCCAGTCCCTTAGGATATAATGGTCTAAGGTTCACTGGTCACTAAGGATGGTACGAGAGAGTGTGCGAGGGTCAGAGGGGCTCACAGCAATTTGCTTGGTCAGTTCAACTCTGACATTCTATGGTATATATTACCCTCAGTAGTTACCTAGGTATCTGCAGTGTACCCAGCATCTGGTGATGGAATGATGCAGACAGGAAATGGGATGATTAAGGCAATGAGAAGTTCAAGGAATTACTTGATCTTTCCTAATGGTAGAGACCTAATAAAGGGATATCGAAAATGTTTTAAAGAAAACCCTGAAAACACAATTTACAGAACCATCTTATAGGCTTTAACCTAAAACACCTTCTATTTCCTAAGTGGTATTATACTACATAAACATACAATTCCAAGGAAAAAAAGGTGCTAATTATGATACAATTTCTTTATCAGGTGATGCAAGTGATGAATAATATCAATACAAAAGCTCTAAGCACAAAGCTGAAAAACAAAACACCCACACAACTACTATATGGCTCTGTTACATACTTCCCCCCTATTCTAGGATATGTTTCACTGATTAAAAGGAAGAAGGATGGACGCAATCATTATGATAAACTGTTTTCAGTACTTCTGCTGATAGTGTGAATCTAAGGAACTGGAATATAATTCTTGGGGATAATTTATAAAGAACATCCAGGTTATCTTTACTTTGCCATCAGAAAACAGTGGCTTTTACTATTCTTTGAAAAATTCCTCTGCCACTTACAGCCATTGGGGGAAATAATATGAAAGGAGTGGGGAATAAACCCTGTGTAGTATCCTCAAAAGTAGTAGATGAAACAAAAGTATTCAAGTTGGTGAAAATGGTGAGTAAATACAGAACACCCAGGACAACATTACATAGTGAAAAAATATATGCAAAAATACTTTGAAAACTATAAAATGCTATACATATTTAAGGCACTGGCATTATTACATACACGTCGTGTAAGCAAAAGTAGGACAATTTATGGAGAATATTACCACCTGATGAGAAAAATGGCTTTGCAACAGAAAAGTGACCTAGAAAAACGAGAAGCAGCAAAAACATCCGGCTTTCCAATCCCAACATGAGACCACAGACAAACAGTTAAACTTCTAAATGGGCGGAAAATAATTCAACCATTTCTGGAAATACCAATCACAAGTGGACAGAGACAGCTCAGCCTCAACAAGTAGATTTACACAGACCTAGGAAGTCTTACCAGGACTTCATCTCTCGTCTCCAAAGGTAAATCTTTGGGCCTGGCTCATTCCAACTGAAGCCTTTAATAAATGAAGAATGGAATGGGTTAAAGTGTAGCCAAAAAGGCTCTAGCAAGCAGTTTGACAGGTTTGGTGTCTGACTCTGTGCTCTGTCTGTCCAGCCCTGTGCAGAGGGACATGGCGGGTTTAGGGATACATCTGCAAAACTGATTACATCTTTGCCCATTGACACACTCTGACATTCTTGCTATGGGCAAGTGCTCTTGCCCCCTGTTCATTCCCATTACCATTGCCGACACATTTCTGGAATCAGTAGATAAGTGGCAGCTCATAGTAGCTTCCGTGAGAGCTCCAGTTCCACACAGCCATGACCAACGGCAGCTTGAGTTTCAGGCTGGCCCTTGACAAACCTGTCTGTGAATTCTGAGACCTTTAACCACATAGGTAATCTTTGCTTCCTTTCCCCATTAGCATCTCCTCAGGAAAGGACCTAGTAAAATTAATACAGGATGGAGTTTAATGTGTCACCTTTCCCAGCATCCTGAACATTTCCACTGCAATCTACAGGCCTCATGTCAAAGGAATGAAGAACTGATGCAGTCCCTCAGGGAAGACAGGGCTCTGCTAGGCTGCCAGTAAATGGAAGGAAAGCCCTCAACAATAAGGCTCTTGCCCTCAAATAACAATGGATTTCATGTGATTAAGTAACCTAGTGCTCTTGGATATCACCTTAACTTGGGGAGGAGGGAAGGCAGCTGAGTTGCTTCTGAAATATTTTGGCTCTCCTAGACTTCTGGGTTGGGCTTGAGATTTTTACTATGTTTAGCCTCACATCACTTTTTTTAAAAAACTAAAATAATCACTCTGTCCCCAAAAAGATCAGATCCCAAACTAGTTAGTACAGTGTCTAACTGCCAACCTAGTATAAATCAACTTCTTGAAGCCAAAGCAATATTTTCTCCATATTCTAAAAAAGAATAATCTACTTTCATGGATAATTGTGTTCTGATTTCTTCCTGAACTCTATTTATATTTGGAAACATTTTAATCTATTAAAAAACAAGATAGAAAACTGGAATAACTTTTTCAAAAGAACTTACTCTGTTTTTTTTCTAACCTATATATCAAGTTAACTTAAATTCTACAAAACTAGACATTTGCACTTTTCATTTCAATAGCAAAGAAATACACTTTATAATAAAGAGAAATAGCTATAGAAATGAGCAAATCAGCCAGACGTGGTGGCTCAAGCCTATAATCCTAACTATTTATGAGACTAAGGTGAGAAGATCACTTGAGGCTAGGGGTTCAAGGTCAGGTTGGGTAACATTGCAGGACCCCATCTCTAAGAAAAAAATTTAAAAAGTAGCTGAGTGTGGTGGTGCACACCTACAGTCCCAGCTACTCGGGAGGCTGAGACAGGAGGATTGCTTGAGCCCAGGAGTTCGAGGATGCAGTGAGCTATGATCATGCCAACATACTCCAGCCTGGGTGACAGAGCAAGACCCTGTCTCTAAAACAAAACAAAACAAAAAGAAAGAAATAAGCAAATTATTATTGGAAGTATGATTCTAAAACCTAAAAAACACTCTCAATCATTCATACCAATAGAGGGAAGAAGAAGCACGAATAGCAAAAGGTGCTGTAATTCAGATTTAAATTCAGCTAGCATTTTTATTGAGCATCTGTTGTGTTTTAGGTTCTTTGCTAAGAATATTCACATATACAGAGGGTGCCGAAAATTCGTATACATATTTTTTAACAAAGGAAAAAAACTGTATTAAAATTGTAATACTCAATGTATACCAACAACAAAAGATGAATACAAGTCACGTTTGAATTCTGCAATTACAAGAGGTGCTCAAAGTGGTTACAATCAGCATCCAGACACTTCTGATGACCTTGAACTACAGCAGGACTTATTGTGCGAGTCCCCCTGGATCTTCCCTAGTGCACATCACACACAGTACCATGTCTCAAACTTATCACGAATGCATGCAGTTATTAGATGTGCTGGAGCTTCTATTGTATGCTCATGTCTCCACTGTCATTGTACTTCCACAACGTTCTCGAATTCCAAATACCACTTCAAAATGGTCTTGCACTCGTTGAACAACAACCATGCTTCCACCATTTTCTTTGACTGTCCTGCCTGCCGCATAGTGACGCTAGCATTCATTTGATTAATGCCATCTTTTAAGCGAACGTCATACTACACATTGCTACCATAATTCAATTCAACTTTGAAAAGTAACATGTAGCCGGGCTCGGTGGCTCAGCCTGTAATCCCACGCCTTGGGAGGCTGAGGTGAGTGGATTGCCTGAGCCCACAGGTTCAAGACCCGCCTGGGCAACTTGGTGAGACCTCATCTCTACAATAAATAAACAAAAAAGAAAAGAAAAGTAACATGTAGATAACATTTCTTAAAATGTGTATACATTTTTTGGCACCCCCGGTATTATTTCATCTAAATTAAAGGTGTTTTTTACAGATACTTGAAATCGATTTGACTATCAATGCTTTTGCATTTACACAAAACTGATGCATGAGTCATCACCCTTCCAACCTGTGCACACCTATCACTCATTTATATGTGCACACATGAACATCCTTGGCTTCATGCATGCACAAATAAATGAGAAAGCTTCAACACTAAGTTGGTTCCTAGTATGCTAGAAAAAGCCTTCATGTGCAAAGAAAGCAGCAGAAGTCAGAAAACAGCAGAATACTGTAGCAAGAGAGAAAACAAGGACCTCACCTATGGTAGCTTTTAGCAGGATCATGTATTTTATTCTAGAAGGATCAAGTAACATTGCTGGTAGTGAAACTCTAAAAGTTGCCAGAAAGGAATCAACAATATAAGTAAAGGGGATAAACCACTTAGCGCTTCAAATTATCTTGTGGAATAAAGAAGATGTGCCACCCAAGCATGATCTGTCTCATCTCAATCACTCTCCACCTTTTCCCTCATTTTTTTCTTCCCACCCCCAGCATTTTCTCATAAGGAAGTTATTTTTATTCTTTTTTTTTTTTTTTTTTTACTTTTATTTTTTTATTTTTTTTTTATTTTATTTTTTTTTCACATTCACAAGTCAGACTTTATTCTAATTTTTATTTTTTTTTATTTATTTTATTTTATTTTATTATGTTATTGTGGGGTACAGTTAGGGGTTAGGCATACAAAAATATTTCGTTCAGGTACCCTTGTTGATAAGAGGTGTCTCCCCAGTTATTTTTATTCTTAATGAGTAGATGCTAACACCATTCTTCCTCCTTCCCTTTTCAAAGTGCTTTTCTCCATAGTCCAAAGAAATCTCATCTCCACCTCATTAAAATCCACAGCCATTTATGTAGCCATTTTCTCTTTCCACCAACTGCTATTTTGAGATCATTTAATTCCATCCAAGTTTTATTGAACTATTGGTATGAGTTAGGTACACTACTATTAGGAATACAAAAATGAATCAGGGGGTCTCTGCCTGGTCTCATGTCTCCTCATGGAGACAAACAGAGACACAACTTAAATATTCATTAATCTGTTCACCCATAAAGCACATTTATCGTTTTATGAATCCATTCAGTGAATATGTCTTCAGCACCTACTTTGAGCCAAGCCCAGTGTTAGTTTGGGTTTCCCCAGAAGCACACCCTGAGACAAGGATTTAAGTGCAAGTCGTCTATTTGGGTAGTAATTTCAGGGAACACTGGTAGGGGAGTAGAGAAGGGAATGCTGCACAAAAGGGGTATGTCCTCAAGTGGGTTACCACCACTGGCAGCCAGAGCCGAGTCCCGCTGAAGAACTCAAGGAAGTGGTTTAGTACACATACCTGTTATCCCACCTGAGGGCTGGGAAGCTAGTGATTTAGAATTTTTATACATCAACTCAGTCTCTGGTTGAGGTCTGCTCCAGGGACATAACTGCTAATTCCCTAACCCTTCTAGCTTGTCATGTATGTGTGGGCAACAAGGGCTCCTATAACCAGAGAAAGCCCTGTGGCAGATGTGGGTGATGGAAGTCAAAATTGGGGCCCAGTGCAGTCAAATGGTAAAAACTACAGGGACCTGGGTGGACCACAGACAGCTAAGGAGCAGGTGATGTCTTCATAAGGGCTGGGCAAGGGGATTGAGAAGTATGGGTGAAACTAACAATATCTGTGGAATTTGAGAAGACAACATACAACTGTTATGAATGCCATTAACAGTCTGTGCAGAGCACTCTATGACACAATGTGCTAAGTGCCCTAATAGGCTTAAATATCCGGATACAGGGAAGACAAAGGAGGAAGGACCAGTTAGGATGACTATCTCAGTGGAGGATAGGGCAGGGTAGGAAGAGAGAATCAAGGAAAGTTTCACAAAGGAGTTAGTGACTCCTAGTGCCTCTGGGCTCTGAAGAAATGCATAAAACTAATAAACTCATAATATCTCTAATTCTCAGAAGCAGATGATGGTACAGTCATGGAATCTCAAAGCATTGAGTTCAGGAATGTCTCAGGGCTAAAGTAAGTACCTGAGAAGGAATTTCAAGAAGTTGAAACAATACAAAATGAAAGGCAATTTGGCAAAGTGAATGAAGAACTGGCCTTCAAGTCAGAGACGTAATTTAATCCCTTGCTGTCATTTAGCATGGCAAGATGCCAAAATCTCTCTGGGTCTCAGTGTCCTCTTCTGTAAAATGGAAGGGCCCCAAAACTTGTCAAAGCTTCTTCTCTCACCAACACAATTTTTCATCACCATGAAGACAAATCTCAGCAAGACTTTGACCCCTGTTCTTATCAGTCACCCAAGACCCGGTCTGCAAAGCCATGTAATTTTCCTAGACTCTGGACTCGTGGCTCTGACTTTGCCTTTTTTAATTCCACTTTCTACTCCTCATCTCCACTGGGCCCTTTGGAACTCAATCAGTGGGCCTGTTCACCTGTTCAGTGAAACTTCCCTCTACCTTCCTCTTTTTTTTTCTAAGTCCAACTCTCTTATGGCACTGCTTCTCCAACAGCCCTCCAAGTTCTGGCTGTTTTCTCTCCTCACTTCAGTAATCACTGGGCCTAGAGGTCAAACAGATCTACTCTTTGCTTCTCATTGCAGCTTTCAGACCATTCTTCCTTCTCTCCTCCCTAAAACACCCAATCTGAATCTCATCAGACCACACAAAACATCACCTCTCCTTGTACAAACCATCTGCAGACCCCAGGTCACTTGCCCTCTGTCCCTGAAGCTTTAGCTCCTGACTCACTCCCATGCTGTCATAAATATTAGTGATTTCAATGTCCCGATGACAGATCCTTCTGACACCAAGGCTTCTCAGTTTCAAGGCTTCTCAATTTCTTGGCCTCCTTTCCTCCAAGGATCTCGTCCACCACTCCACCTCAGCCACTACTCCTGGTTACACTCTAGACTTCATGCCAGTGTCCCAATGCCAATCTCCAACCACTATTTCCTACCTTTCCAACTTACTTCCTCTAATACCCCAACTCCAGGTGTACTTTGACCCAACCAGGAACTACCATCCATGGATCCTCCATTTTTCACTGTCCCTCACCCTCTTCATACTCTCACTTCCCTTCTTACCCTATTTAAACTCCATAGTCACACACCATAATCCCCCTTAAAAACCTTTTTGGCTGAGGCGTTGGATCCCAGCAGGTTGAGGCTGCAGTGGCCGGGAGCGGCCACTGCACTCCAGTCTGGGTGACAGAGTGAGACTCCAACTCAAAAAAAAAAAAAACTCTTCTGCACCCATGTTTTGCTTAGCTAAACCCCAGCTCTGGTCAGACCTACCCAGCTCCCCATTTCGTGTACCCCTTTTACAATGAAACACAGAAAAACCTGCTCGCTTGTCTCAAGGGCACACTGAACACTGCCTGGCAATCATTTACTTCCCTAGTTCATTCACTCAACCTCAACTCCATTTCACACTTTCTCTTCCCACCTTCTCCTTCTCAGTCTTCCTATTTCAATGTGAAAAACTGAAGCTATCAGAAAAGAACTTCTCCATAAGCTCCTGCTGTCATATCTATCCACCCACCTGTACCTGTGACACATCGGTGACCTTCTCTGTTCTCCTGGTGGCTGAACTGTCCTTACTCCTAGTTTAGGCCAACCCCTTGAAATATGCAGTGGATCCCAGGCCTTCCCCCATTGAAAGCACTGCTCCTTTCGTGTGCCTCTCTCTCCTACATCTCCAATTTCTTCCTCTCCATTGGATGATTTCCACCAGTATATAAACATGCCATTATTTCTCCCTTTTTTTTTGAAAGCAGGATTTATTGAGAGGACAAAAAAGATCCCACAGGGGAGGGGACCCGAGGGGGCTGCCCAACTTCTCCCTTCTTTTCAGCCTCTCTCAACCCCAGCTCCCCTTTGGGCTCCCATCCTATTTTTCGCCTTTCCTTTACAACAAAACTCCTAAGGCTGTGAACAGTCATAGAAACTGCTCTTATTTGGGTCATTAATGTTAAATCCACATTGCTAAATCAATTCCCAGTCCTCATCTTACTCGATCTACCAGAAACATTTTACATGGTCTTGTCACATCCTCCTTCTTAAACTACTTTCTCTCCTCGGCTTCCAGGACACCATATTCTTCTGGGTTTCTTTGTGTTTGTGTGTTTGTTTATTTGGGATTCTTTGCGAGCTTCTCCTCCTCTCCCTGACCATGAAGCACTGGAATGCCCCAGAGTTTAGTCCTTGAGCCCTTCTCTTTTCTGTTTATAGTCACTCCCTTGATGGGTATACAGAGATGCTCCTACTGATTATCTCCAGGCCAAGGCTTTCTCCTGAATCCCAATCTCTACCATAACCTGTCTACTTGACATTTCCACTGAGTCCTGATATTCATCACCTGCCCAAACCTACTCCTCTCCCATCCTTTCCATGTGAGTAAATGGCATATTTTATTCTTCCAGCTGCTCAGACCAGAAATTCTGGAGTCCTCCTTGACTCTTTCCTGCACACCCAGCAGGCAATCCTAACAACTGTCTTCAAAATATGCCCCACACCCAGTTGCTTTTCACCTCCTTCCCCAAAATCATTCTAGTCCAACAATCACCTCACACCTGAAGTATAACAATAAACTCCTAGGCGACCTCCCCACTTGTGCCCTTGCTCCCACTAGTCTGCCAACATAGTATACACAATGACCCTGTGAACCACAAAACAGATCACGTCATTCCTGTGCCCAAAACCCTTCCTGCTAGTCAAGGGAGTGGTATGTGGGGTGGATTCCCAGCTCAACCAGAGTAAAAGCAAAAGTTCTTCTACCACCCCAGGTCCTATGAATCTGTTCCCTCCCCACCCACCTCTCTGCCTCCTCTCCTGACACTTGCCCCTTCATTCGCTCTGCTCTGCCCATGTTCCTTGCTATTCCCTCTTGCCTAAACTCCTCTACTCCCAGATACCTGAATGGCTTGCTTCCTCACCTCCTTCAGGTCTTCACTCGAATATCATCTTCTGGATGAGGACCAACCCACCTAAAATTTCAATCACCTCTCTCACCTCCAGAACCATTCTATCCCTCTTCCTGATTTTTATTTATTTTTTTCACTAGTAGGCTAACAAATCACATTAATGGCCACTGTTTACTGAGAACTTGCTAGGGTCACACAGGGTCTATTCAATGTTTTCATATTTTTAAAATATTCTCAGTAACTTTCTGAGATAGATACAGGAAGTCCTCAACATATGAACAAATTCTGTTCCAAGAGTATATCTGTAAATCCAACTTAAGTCCAACAGTTAGCCTAGGTACCCAACTAACACAATCAGGTATATAGTACTATATGTATTTAACAGGCTATACTGACACCTGGTAGAGAGAAATTAATTCATTAAAAAATGCAGGTGTATGTCTTTAAAGTTCGTAACTTGAAGGTTTGTATGTAGAGGACTTCCTGTACTTATTTCCAATTTGCAGTTAAATAGAGCTCTCCCCTGTTTTTTTTTTCTCTTTAGTCCCATCTACTAATATACTAATTTTTTTTTTTTTAACTTATCTTGTATATGTTCTATCTCCCTCATCTAGAACGTAATCTTGAGAGGCAGAGATTTCTGCCTGTCTTATTCTTGTGCCTAGAACAGTATCTTACACACAGTAGGTAGTCAACAGGTATTTGCTGACAGAATAAACAAATAAAAGGAATCATAATAATTAGGGTGGAGCCCACATTTGTTCTTATTCTCCATTATATCTCTAGTGTCTAGCACAGTGCCTGGCACAGAGTAGGCTCTCAATAAATATTTGTTGAATGAAGTGAATGAATAGGATTGTTGCAAAGATGAAGACACATAAAAGATATTAAGGTATTAATAAAAGAGTTATGGAAATTAAGAATCATTATTCCTGTTAGTTAATTCCTCAACACAAAGTAATTTAAATGTATCACTTTCTCCTCCTGGAGTCTTGAGCTACTTTTTAATAGTGATGAATCAAATAGAAATAGACCAAGAATTAAAGATCATGTTGTAGGATTGTGTTAAAACAGTATAAATCCCTAACAAGGTGAAGTCTCTCAAAGTAATAGGTAAGGTTGCCAGGAAAGTGGCTGGAGTGAGGTGAGGCTCGCACTGACATACCTGGATTCAGTGGACTCCCTGCCAATAAGGGGAGTGGCAAGGACATGTGACTGGATGGGGATGACACGGACATCTGAGTGACAGCTGTACTCCCTTCCAGCAGGCAGGCCCAGCAAATGTGGTAGAGGTGTTATGATAGCTGTAACAGGTGGTTCAGAATTCTAGAAGTACAGCTTTGAGATCCATGAAGGATCCCAATCTACTGGTTCTAGAACTCTCTCCAACACAGTTCATAAAGTGCCCCTAAGGACTACTGTTAGAAACACAAACTAAACATCCAACCCATCCTCAGTCCTTGAGGTCAGTGTACAGATATAACTGTGGACCCATGGGGTAAGGCCAACCCATCCAGCAGTCACGTCAATTTGGAAATATCATATGGTAGGTGCTTCTACTCATTCTCTGACCTTTCTTTAAACTAGTGCTGTAACAGAGGTGTCATTCAAATTACAAGGTGTCAGGCACAAGCCCTTAACAGGTTAAAGATCAAGCTTTCTGCACAAACATTAGCATGGTACTCTTTCCTGCTAGTGTTTTTTTGCACAATGATGGGAGTCCACCCTTTCCCTGTGAGCTTTCTGTTGCCTTTTAGCAGGCTGAGGGAAGACCATTTCCTTTACATATTTAGTGAGGCTCTCCCCTCTTTTAAATCTGACTCACCTAATTACCCCAAAGAACCAAGTAAAAGGATCCCAGAATATCTTGATTTAAAGAACTTGACCTAGAAATTGCCTTTTAGCCACCATTTAGTCACCAATGTTTTAGCTCTGAAAGTAAGGGAAGGAATGCTGAATCATTCTGCTCCTAAGAGACAAACTGTAACACAACCTCATTTCCAGGTCAGATTCATTCTGTCTGTCTTGGTTGGTATCTGTCCCAGAGTTTGTGAATATACTTGTTTCTTGAGTCAGCTAATCATACAAATCTGTGGGTGGTCAAAGAACTTAATTTTTACTAGTGAATCTGTCCTCATTTACACATCCAATCACCATCTCCCAAACTCAGAAGCTAATTACAGTAAAAGTCTCATATACTTCAGATTAGAAGGCACTTCGCTCAGTCATCCCACAGACATTAAACAAAGGCCTGCTATGGACCAGCTATGGAGCATACATCTGAGAAATCGAGTCATTCAGGGGACAAAAGAGAGCGAGATCTTATAAAGAGATAAATGATAATAAAATATGATGAAAGCTATCTTAAAAGGTATGGACAATGTTCTTTGGTAGTGGGTGGAAGAAAGGGACAGGTTAGGGAGTTCAAGAAAGACTTTACAGAGATGAGTGACTTGTGCTGGATTTGAGGGATAAATAAAAGTTCACTATATGGGAGGGACTTAGATGGGCATCTCAGCCAGAGAGAGTTTTAGTGCAAGGTGCAGAGACGCAGAGCGGCAAAGTGAAATCAGCATAGACCCGAAGACAAATGCACGGAGTAAAGTGGAAGAGAGGAGACATAAAGTGTTTAGAACAGAATTACTGAAGCTTGGTCCTAACTTCCAGCCAGTACCATGTGCCCAAATACCCTTACTGGCGCTTATAAGAGCTAATACATAAAAAGAACTTAAACCTATGCCTGGCACAGAATAAGCATCATATATATTTTGCTATGACCACTATTATTATTGTGTGCATTTTGATGTCACAGTCACCACCATATCCCTAGAGTTGAGAATAATTCATAAATATTTGTTGAATGAATGAAGAACTTGCAGTTTCTAAAAAGGAAAAGAAAATGGATATGATATCACAGGATGGATGTTTTCTACAGGATAGCTTTAGTCACCTGATGGTCATTCCCCTCTCCCCAGTAGTCTCCCTGACTCAAATCTATGCTGGGTAGGGGAGATTAGATTAAAAACAGTAAGCATGAAACCTTGTATTTGGATAGCATTTTCTGTTTACACATTAACCTCATTTAAAATATAGTAATTGCAATCACCAAATTAAAAACTTGTGGTGAGGCACAGTGGCGCGCTTGTAATTCCAGCACTTTGGGAGGTAGAGACAAGCCCAAGGGTTCCAGACCAGCCTGGCAACTTGGCGAGACCTCATCTCTACACAAAAATTTAAAAATTTGCCAGGCACGGTGGTGCACAACTGTGGTTCTGACTACTTGGCAGGTTGAGGCAGAAGGATTGCCTAAGCCCAGCAGGTAGAGGCTCCAGCCTGGGCAACAGAAGGAGATTCCAACTCAAAACATAGAAAATAAAAAATAAATAAACACGTTGAATACTTTTAATCTCTTGTCTGAATCCTATTTCCAGATATAAGCTGAAATTCTAACCCCTGGATTTGGGTTTTCACTAGCTTCCAGAAAGAAAAGCTCAGGAATGAATGTAAGCAGTTGGCTAAGGCACTGCCCATACCAGCCCCAAATCAATTCCTTCATCATCCCTACACTAACGTAGAGAAGCAATGGAGAGAAGTGAGGGCACAAAGGCTTTGTAAAGGTGGTACCTAGACTTTCTCAACTAGAAAATTACTTTGCAAAATCACTGTCCAGCCTCAACTTAATTCAGCTCAATGCCACATATCCTAAGGAAGGTACCATAGGTTGCAGATGTTTAAAGCAGACTTATTCCACATCACTGGGCTGGGGATTAGGAGATCATATATTTTAACTGTCGGTTGACTGCTAACTAGCTAGATGGCACTGAGAAAATCACTTCATCTCTTTGAGACTCTGGTTTTTCTTTGTAAAATGAAGGCATTAGAAAGGAGGATCTCAAGGTCCCTCCCAGCTCTCACATCCCGTAATTCTCAAGCGGGAAATAGCATCAATATTATTGTAGCATATATTTCTGTAGTTCAAAGCAAGTGAATTCCGGAATTTTTTTCGGAGGAATAGTTTGGATCAACAAAGATTTTCTGCAGACAACAGAAGGAACTGGGAAATAGAGCTCATATCTTTATTCATTCAAAAACACAGGGCAGGCATGGTGGCTCACGCCTGTAATCCCAGCACTTTGGAAGGCCAAGGTGGGAAGACTGTTTGACCCCAGAGTTCGAGACCAGCATAGGCAACATAAGTGTGATAGTCCCAGCTTCTTAAGAGGCTAAGGCAGAAGAATCACCTAAGCCTAGGAGTTTGAGGCTGTGGTGCGCTATCATTGTGTCACCACACTCCAGCCTGGATGACAGAGTGAGACCCCAACTCAACACAAAACAAAAAAACTTATCGATGCCTACTACGTGCAAAGCACTATTATAGTCACTACTGCAGCACTGAACAAAGCAAATAAGGCCACTCTTTCCATAGAACTCACCTGTGTTTCAATTAATCTGCTTCGACAACAAATAAATTTTTTGGCAGCTTTGGACAGCAGAAATGTTGATCTAATAGCTTTGTTCTGTGTTGTGATTTGTGTGTGGCTGCCTGTGAATTAATAAAAATTAAAACTGCATAAAAAAAATCAGTCTTTACTTTCTCTACTGACTAGGCAAATAGCTATATAGATTTTCTTGTAGTTAAAAAGACGTAACTCCTGGTTTGTGAATATATTGAGATATTTTCACACATGAATTCCATTAAAATTTAAGACACTAAACAAAAAGGGTATAAATGTATTCTGTAGCACTAGACTTCAATTTTATCTTTTAAAGGACTAATTCTTTTAAATGGAGTTTTAGATACAGAAAGCATTTCCTACTCTTACAGCGTGATGGGTCTACAACAGGAACATGATGTGGAATTGTGGTTACTGTATCTTAAAAATAAATAAGCAAAAGCTCATCCTGGGTTGGAAAGATATTAAGCACTTAATAACAGATCCAATTTAAATATGGTACTGAATCACAGAATTTTAAAGCTAGAGGAATCTTAACCCCTAATCTTATAAATGAGGAACGAGATTCAAAGACATAAAGTGACTTGCCCAAAGCAAAGTCAAGATATTTGTTAACAGCAAAGTTGTAATAATAATCCAGGTATGGGCCAAGTATGGTGGCTCAAGTCTGTAATCCTAGCACTTTGGGAGGTCAAAGTGAGAGAACTGCTTGAGCCCAGGAGTTGGAGACCACCATGGATAACATAGTGAATCCTGGACCCCCTGAAATGGCTGGAAACCTCCAGTGGAGTCCTAAAGACCATCAAGCCAGAGGGAAATTTCTAAGTCACAGTTTTCTAAATCAGAGAGAGCTTGTGTTAAGGAAAATTAAGAAAACCTAAAAACATACTTAACCTTTCGAGGTCAGGATCACTGATAACTGAAAAAAGCGTCTTGGATACAGCAGTGGAGTGATCAGTGAGGCCAGAATGGTCTGTATCTAAAATCTTGGCGTCTCTGGAATCAGAATTCAACCCTTGGAGGAGGAGGTAGAGTTAAAGAAACCTATAAAAGATCTACATTCCCACTTTACACGCCAGAGGTGACTCCAATCATTCTCAGATTTCCCCCACATGGAGGTTCCTAGTTTGGGAACAATATTCTATGCAGTGCATAACTAATACTTCGACACGCCTAGAAAACTTTTTAAAACATCCATCTTATTTGCAATGCTGTAAATTTAGTGTGGATTCTAGAAGCCTCAGAGTCTAAACTGTCAGGGTATTGATGCAAGCAGAATGTGCAAATTTAGGGTTAGCAGCTTGATTTTCCCCGACACCGGGAGTCTTCAGGTGAATTTGGGTTCCTCACAAAACAAAGTCCTCCAAGTCAACGAAATCACGTTCTCAAGTCTCAGCCTCAGGGCAGTGGGGGTGACTTAAAGAAGCTATCAAGGTTAGGGGCTTTCTCCACCCCAAGAGGTTGGCAGAGGGGCAGCGGCTGGTTTGCGGGGACCCAAGGAGACTGGGCTGGGGGAGCCCAGGGGAGCGCGCCCACCCGGCCGGCTCCCGGGGACTCCGGCGGCCTCCCTGCCCTCCCGGGGCCCGCCTCGCTCACCGAGGTGGCCGCCGACGATGGTGACGGCGATCTGGTCCATGAGCACCGCCCGGAAGCGCACGTCCTGCTCGGAGCAGCGCTGCCGGAGGGCGCGCAGGATCTGCACCTGCGGGTAGTCCTCGCGGATGCGCCGGTCCGTCAGGAACCAGAGCTGGGAGCACATGGCGGCCAGGGCAGCGGCGCCCGGCGCGGCGCGGACCCCGCGGCGCCCCGGGCCGCTCGCTCAGAAAGGCGGCCGGGCGAGCGGGCGTCCGGCGTCCGGGGCGAGCCGCGGCTGCGCTCCCGCCGGTGCGCCAGGCGCCTCTGCAGCCCTGACCTAGCGAATCCACCCGGCCACTCCGCGCCGCCGCCGGCCGGGCCAGCCAATCGGCGCGCCGCGGCGGCCCCGGACAGCCAATCGGCACGCGGCGGCGGGCGCGGGCCGGACGCGCGGCCAGCTGCAGAGGCGGCCCCGGCGGGCGGTGCCTGGGAGGGGCGGCGGGCTCGGCGCCTGCGGCGGCCGGGGGAGGGGAGCCAGCGGGGTCGGGGTCCCGGGAGTCCGGGAGCGCGGGCGGGGAATGGGGAGGCTGAGGGAGGGCATCCCTGGCCTGCCCGCCGCCCCCCACCGTGGGCGTGGCGCTGTTGGCTGGGATGAGGCGGCCAGAGCCGGAGAGGCTGGGGTGGCGGCCCTGTGCGGCTCCTAGGATTTCCCAGCTGAGCGACTGGTGGTGCACAGGGACCGCTGATGCATCCCAAAGGCGGTCCCGCGCGCTCGGGGACGGGGGCGCAGGCAGTCGCCTGCTGAGCCCCGGACGGGGCCCCAGGGACGCCCCAAAGGAGATTCCGGGGCCTGACGAAGGTCACACGGCCAGGCCCCGGGTTGGACCCTAAAGCCTTGGAAGAAGAGAGGTTTCTCTGCCCAAATCCAGGCCTCAAGGTGGTGGGGTGAGAGGTGGGAGAAGTTGAGTTTTAGGCGCCTCCCATACTGATAATTTGAAGGTACGTACCTCAGGGTCTTTTCTTACGTGGGACACCCCCTCCTAGGTTGCAGCAGCTCTGGGTCTTCACAGCCTCGAGATCATAAAAAACTGATTAAAGCTCTTTTCAGTAAGAAGTACCACTGACTGGTCTTTCACCCCCCCCTCCCCCCACTGTCCCCAGGCCGTACAACTGAGTCATCTTGAAACACCGTTCTTGTTCCTAGCCAATTGCAAATCGTGCCTGCAAACAGTGTTTGAAGCCAGGTTTTCCTAAATAACTGCAGGATTGAAGTTAGCCATCTTTGGAGATTGCAGTTTGCTCTTCCAGCTCTTAAAATATGTTTTTGTGTGTGGCTTTTTTTTTTTCCTACAGAAGCAAGAGTAGTTTCAAGGTAGGCCTAGAATGAAACTTAGACATGGGGTAAGATGGTAAGACCTGAGATAGATCTGAGGTATAGGCTTCACTGCGAATATTATGTAGGTGTGTGCATTTACCCACTAAGACGTGCCTTTAGAAAAGTTCTGTATACCAGAATTTCAAAAATTAGATTTCAGGCAATCTTAAGTAAATCCTTTTGTATTGCAAAATCTCTCCTTCCCCATCCCATGAATGTATTTTCTTAAAGTAGCAGTAGTGCTCTGTGGATTAGTAACTTTCAAAACTACCTTATGTCAAAAAAAATTACAGCAAATTTAGTTATAGATTGAATTAGCTTTCTTTTTGAGATTCATGAATGGGGCAGCCTCCATTCTACGAAATAGAATGAGAACTTCCACCTGACAATGGCAGAACAGTAGGTTTTTGTAAGGTGGGAATAAGAAAACAGAGCAGTAGGATAAAGCTGATTGGTTAACATCAGGCTACTTCTGGTTACTTTTTAAATGAGCATTAAAGCAGAGGGGACTTCCTTATTCTGCTGACTAGGTTAGACTGTAATCTCCTGTTTTTGGGAAAAAAACTGGTCTGTTTTGGGATGTATCTTGTATCTTGTTCCTTAAAGTTTCCATTTGATTATGTGTTATTTAGCAGGAGTGATTCAGGTTGGTTTAGTCTGGTCTGTTATAGCCTAGTGCAAGAGCTCAGTTCAAAACAATGGCATCCCATAATTTTTGTTTAACACTTTTAAGCATAGATCAATGTGGGCACTAGAAGCACCATCTTCTACATTAGCCATTCCCCTGATATCCCATCTTATATATTTTGTTGACCCCGGCTCCTTCAGTATCACTCATAGAACATGATGTTTCCTACAGGGCTTCTACAGTATTATCACCCAATACGATATGTATAAGATGATCAGAACCATGGTTTTCTGAAATTATAATTTATTAAAAGATGTATGAGTCAGTAAATTTAAAAGTTGCTTATAACCCATTTCCAAAAGCATCTGCACTAGAATGTTTATGTTAATTGTAAATGGCTACCAAGGTCTGCAAAACCCAGGCTTGCGGAGAGAGCAGAGTCTGAGAAGGAGTCACTCCCTTCCTCACTGTCTTTGCTTTTCCTCACCAGGAGGTTGCTACCACCCCTGTGATTTTCTGTTTTCTAGGATGGGTCACAAGTAAAGACCCAAGACAGTAGTATATCCAGTTAGGAAATAACTGTATAGGTATAATGTTTTCTTATATCACCAAAATTCCTTAAGCACACAGGTAAAAATAGACCAGGTGTAGGACTATTTTCTAAGATGTATTACTTTATGCACTATTTCTCCATAGATGACTCCAAAATAACCCTGACACCTCCGGAGTTTCAGCAATATATAAGGATGCTGTCCTGCCTTCATCACAATATCCCTACAGCTGAACTCATTCTTTTCCTCTCTGGTTTGGGTTTGTTCTTAAACAAAAAGGAAAATGTGTCATCTCATGTAATAAGAAACTTGAGCACAGGTTAGCTCAGGATTAGTTTTTTTAACAGCTCAATGACATCATCAGGGACCCAGATTCTTTCCATCTTTTTTTTTTTTTTTTTGAGTTGGAGTCTCACTCTGTCGCCCAGACTGGAGTGCAGTGGCCGCTCCCGGCCACCGCAGCCTCGACCTGCTGGGCTCCGGTGATCCTTCTGCCTCAGCCTTCCAAGTAGCTGGAATTACA